>JAULKQ010069768.1:0-89910 GCA_032356285.1 Smithsoniella earleae | reverse complement strand
AAACTTCAAGAAGTGCCTTTCCACCCGACAGGTAGTCGGCAATCTGGTCAATCTTGGTTTCGAAGAGCGACTGTCCTTTCAGGATCCAGGTGACCGTCTCGGGGTGTTGCATACCACAGCAGTCCATCAGAACATCGTAGAGCTGTCGCGCCGTTTTGGGATCGAGCGGAGTGCCATCGAGAAAGGAGAAATGGACCCAGTCAATGTCACCGGAGATGTATTTCAGGACGCCTTCACTGTCTGCCATTTTGGGAATGAACAAGGTGCGCCCACGACCTGGTGTGGTATACGCATCAAATGTGAAATTACGGGTGGGGGCGCCCTGGCCGGCCGGGTCGGGAATCCCATTGTCGCGGTAGTTACGCCTGACAGGAATGCCGTCGAGTTCCCACTGTCTGAAATTCGGATAATATTTACTGAATTCTTTGCGCCTTTTCGCGGCCCGGGCAAGACAGGCATTGAGGACTTCGGGAGGCTGGTTTATGAGCCGGGTGACCAGGACATCATCGGGCTCCGGCCAGAAGATGGCGGTGACACCCTTCAGATTGACCGGGTTTCCATCGCTGCCGGGCAGTGTGGGAATGGAATCCCCAAGTATGAGTAAATCGATATCTGAAATGCCCTTGGGCTTCATGGCTTCAACCTTCCAGACAGCAACCTTTCGCTGGTTGATGAGTGAATAGGAAATGGGTGCCCTCTCCCGGGCGTAACCTTTCACGCCAAATGCCTTGAATACTTTCTCAAAGGCGCGGAGGTCTTCAGAGCCGGGACCGAAAGCAGCCAAAGTGGTCGAATCAGAAAGTGGGCCCGATTTGAGACGCCGCAGGGCCGCCTCCTGGTCTGTGAGGGATGGTCCGATTTTGTTGTTGTCGAGCAACTTGAGGGCTTCACCCCCGTCGACATATTTAGTGAATTTGACTTCTGAGATGGCGGCTGTGATGACTTCCATGCCGACATGGCCGGAGACATTGCCCCACATCTCCGCAATCCTGGCGGGATCATCCTCCTCGTAGGCTTTTGTCACACCATCAAAGAGGAAATAGGTGGCGTTCCGGGTGTATTCAAGAGCCGCCTCCGCTTCCTCCTGTGAGAAGGGAGCGCGCCCAGTCGCCAGCAGGGCCGCCCGGCGGGTGACTTCGAAAGTGAGGGATTTGATGAACTCCTCTTTCTGGGCCGGGGTCATCTCGATCCAGGTGTTGGCGACGAGTCCTGCAGCTTCCCATACAGCCCGGGATGCCTCACCCATTGCATTGGCCAGAGTATCCGGATCCTCGTAGATAGTGCCCGCGAGCCGTCCCAGTCCTCCAATGCCATCGAAGGTGTCGTAGGTCCATTCAGCCACACCGATCAGGGCCCCATAACTGAAGTGTCCTGTCCGCAGTGCGATGATCTCGGGATAACTCAGGGACGGCGCAGCGGGCCTTGAGTGGTCCTGAATGACCCGGAGGGCGAGCGGGTTGCCAAGCCAGCCGGTGACTTGAGCGCCGGTAGTTCTGACAATCACGTCGTCCATGGTCAGCTCGGTTTCCTCGCCGGTGGCGTCATCCACCAACCTGATATCCTCCAGACCCTGCCATTCAATGAGGCCGGAGGGGGCACCATCTTTGTTGGTTCGGATTATGCCAGTGAGGACGACAGAAGCGCCTGGATCCACTGAGTGGTCATGAGGGAATGCCGGCTCTGTGAGATTGCCTTCCTCGCTGGTGATGGTGGAGCCGAAGGCATTGAACGATTTCTTTGCCCTGATACCATAAAATTGCAGAGTTGAGTTGGTGGTCTTATTCTCGACCGTGGCAAGAACTTTGAGTGAGCCGCCTGGTTGTATGAGAGCCGCTCCATTATTATTATTTGTTATTACGGGAGTGCGGATGAATTCAAACTCCAGTTCCACAGGATAAGGTTCGCCAACGGCAATCGGGGCCCCGGTGGCCGCCGCGTTGAATTGAAACACAGTTCCGCTGTAAACCGCAGTGGCAACCGCTGAGAATTCAAAGCGTCCGTCCTGGTTGATTTGAATGTCATACTCTTTCGTGATGGATGAGTTTTGGGGAACGGTGCCGATGACTATGGCCGACGAGACAGCGGTATTGATACGGCCGACGATAGATGAATCGTCCCGGGCTTTGGCGTCCAGACCCTGCAGGGTGACTTCGAGATCCTGATCCGATGTATTCTCAAATGTGACCTCGATCCTGGGAGTGATGGGGTTGTCAGCTTCGTCTGTGATGGTGGTTGTTCCGGTCTCCGGATCTTCAAAAATTTTCATGTTCACGATTGATTCACCATCAATCTCAGGAAGTGCGCGGATTGAGAGTTCGAGAGCGGAAACCACAATCTTCTTCTGAGCGGAGAATCTTTGAGTCGCCCCGGTGTCACTTGTCCGTTCGAGGACGGTGTGGATTGTAGTTCCCCCTTTTTCAGCGACGTCGAGGGCAACAATGAAACGGCGCTCGGGTTCGGCGGCCGAGAGGGTGAACCCGTCAACGGGTTCGAGGTCGGCACTCAGGATCGAATACTCAGGAGCCTCATGAATTACTCCGCCCACAAACCGGTAGGTGGCCGGTTGGGGTAACGTATGGCGGATTTCAATCTCCGCCATAATCCGGTCCCCGACATGGTAGGTTGGCTGGTCGGGATCCAGTGAAAGGGTCAGAACATCATCGGGATTCAGAAGAAGCAGTGTGGGGGAGCCGCCATCAACCGTGCCGGTGGCCAGTATGACACCATCGTTGTTTATGTCGTGCCAGTCGGTGAGGACAATGTCTCTGCCGTCAGTGACGAGATGGTCGGTCACTGTCACAATTTCGCCACGGCGCCAGAGTGTGAAATCGGGATATATAGCATCCGGCCACTTGAGTGTGGGATCCTCAATCACACCCGTGGGGTAGAAGATGTCCCCTGAGTCCGTGAGTGTGGGTTCCCCGGCATTGCTGTGGACATAGAAATTCTCAATGATGTTGAGGCCGGCCGGAAGGCCATGTGCGGCCTCGGGGAGATAGATCCACGGAAGGTTCGATGGGAAACTGCGGGTCGGATTGGCGATATACCCGAAGACCTCATTGCGGTTGTTGATTGCCGCCGCCAAGGATAAGGAAAAATACGGAGGGCTTGGAACATGGGGATATGATGGACCTTCGGGAAATTCCTGAATTGGATCCGGGAATCCAGGAAGGAAAGTGACTCCGCCACTCATGGTGAGAGTCAGAGGTTTGTGCGCTGCCGCAAAGTCGGCTTGGTCAAAGTCGGAGGTGTTGATCACATTCTCACCCGGAGCCGCATCGATGAAAATGTTCGGACCGTTGACCACGATCTGAACACTGCCTATTCGCCGCCCGACATAGCCGCCATCCACGCGGTATCCGCTCATGACTCCGCTGTTGTTGATATCGGTCACAAGGTAGTTAATCACACCGGGGTAGCCATTCTCCGCATCTCTCAGGCCGGCAATTGAGTTCGGAGGCGGAATCGATGCCGGATGAAGCGGGGTGTAATCGAAGAATGGTCTGAGTTCAATTCGCCCGGCACCTGTTGAGACAGCTGGAAAACTGCCGGTCTCCAGGAGAATCTGGCCCAAGTCATTGAGTTTGTCCGGCGCCGTGCCGAGAGGATCAAACTGAGTGCCGTTTGTGCTGTAAAAGGGTCCGCTGTAACTGCCAGAAACAAGGTTGCCAATGGTGCTTGCATTATTATTGAAATCGATGAATCTGACGGATGTGACATCCGGGGGAATGGGGACAGTGTAGACACCAGCTTCGGGGAATGCGTAGTCAGCTGAAGGGAGATAAAGCCTGACAAGGTTTTTTCCCTGCACGCCGATCACCTGGCCCTTGTCGTTGATATGCGGAGTATTCAGAGCGCCGGTCGGAAGAACCGTGACACTGTAGTTTGGTGCTCCGGATGACACATGAGCCGTGAGGAACAGGAGGCTGAAAACCGCTGACAGAAGATATTGGGACAGCCTCCTGCCTGTGCTATTACTGTTTGGAATTTCCTTGTTCACAATAGACCCAGCCTAGGCTCGGGGGCGTTGAGGGCAAGCGAATTTTGATCTGCTTTTCCTCTGCTTCGATCCGTCACACTTTATTAAAGCCCCGTGTGGACTCTTCCGGTTGAGGATGTTACCGCCAGATTATTCGAGCAGAGCTTCGAGTCTGAGGAGATTCTTACTTGTAATATAAATTCCTTTCATGATTCCCATAAACAAATACAAATGTCAGCCCTTTGGCTTCGTGAGTATTTTGGTGTCCTCGCTGGGGTAAGGCTCAGTAGAAAATTTAAAAGCCATTCCCTATATGCCGCCCCTGAAATAAAAGCCGCATATGATGGATGTATAGATGAAGAAATTCATTTCGGTAAAAAGCCCATTTCCATATAACTGGCATACTTTTTCGTTGCCTGAATCAATGTCAATGTGAGTGGACTGTCACCAGATCAGGAATCGGCATCATAATGGTAATTCTCCGGAAATATCGCTGGTAAAGTAATTTTATCAAGAGGACTGGCAGGTATCTCACGAGGTAACGAAGTGAAATGTCAGTCCGCCTGCATTCCTTTTTCATTTGGGATGGAGTCTCCATCGAGCGGTTCGGTCAGAATATCCATGGAATCAACCGATAACGCACTCGTTGTGCATAATCCTTATAACCGGGTAATTCTTTCTGTAGAGTCCCGTCTTCAAGTATGGTCCTGATCAGGGTTATGACCGTTGCCGCCGCGGCAGGGATCAATGTCCAAACAGAGTCCAAGGCGAGAACAATTCCAAACAACGGGGGAATATTTCCAGCATATCCCGGATGCCGGACAAACCGATAAGGTCCGCTGTCACACACAACGTGTCCCCGGTCCATTTGAATGCGCACTACGCTGGAGAAGAATTGGTTCTCCGCCATGGCCCATGTGGCAAAAGCATATCCGAGGGCGATCATAATGAAACCGATCACATTGAGCGACAGGGGAAATCCAGAGGACCAACCATGCCGATGATCGAGCCCGGCCACGATGACCATAGGGAATCCGATACTCACCGCCATCAATGGAGCAAGCACTTTGTCCCAGGCTTTGACCCCTTGGGCATACTTGAAATTCTGTCTTTCGGCCATTAAACCGGGATGCTGGCATTCCGCCCACACATGTCCTCCGATACCAACCGTAAAGATCAGTATCGAGTAGAGCCATCCCTGCCACCAGCCGGGGTTTCCTCCACATACCAGCAGGGCCAGTGGGATCATAAGATACACCCCAACCAACCCGACCCAATGGCGGGCGGATGTGGATTGGGCTGCCCCTTCGCGGATCATTTCTGCTGACATGACATTCCCTGAAATATATATGATTTGATTGTGAGGCTGACGCCAGGCACATAGGTGGCATCCTGACAACTTCGTCTGCACTGACAGGTATCATTTGATCCAGAATTTCCAAAGCGATCTCTTTGGCCTTTTGATCCATCCATCTGCATCAGTTGAGATACCGTATATTTTCGCGAATTCGGGATCGACCCAGGCAGCCGCAATCTTTGAATCATCAACCTCCACAGGCTCAGGATCTTTGGCTTCTTTAATTATCTCGTCCACCGATTCGGCTATGAGTTTGGACTCATCAGTTTCATGATCCCAGAAGTAAAGCTGCTTGTTCACTTTTATGGTGATCAGGTTGCCACAATCGTCTTCAGCAACCGGTCTCCCATGCACAGCCTCTTCATACCCTTCCGGATAGGATTCGTCAAACAGGGGTCTGATTATATAGTCCTCCTGTGTCTTCGTGGAGTGGAAGACTTTACCGAATACTGATGAGAGTGTATTCATATTTTTTAATCCATATTCTTTGACTCTCAGACTGGTCCACCACCGCAACGATTCGAACGAATAAACTCCCGATGATTCCAGCTGGCCGAGAAAGCCCCCAGAGGGCCGAAGTCGATATCCGGATCCTTGCAATGGACGAGTATAAGCAGGGTTTTTCCGAAGATTTGCAGCAGGGACGAACTGCGTGTAAATACATCCAGTAACCCGCACGCAAGGTCCGGATCGCGTCGCATGAAATTGTCGTAATCCCTCAGCTCAACGGCTGTGCCCGCACTATCGTGGATCGGGAGGTCACGCAGGCAATCGCTCAGGGCGTGGAGGTTGCGGCCATAGTGATCGGGGAATTCGAGCCCTTGTGCAAGATCCAGATGGGCATTGGCTCCCGACATCTACTCTCCCGCTTTGAAGGAGACAACCTTGAAGCCCTCGGTGGTTAATGTACTCAGGTCATCGGCGAGGATCCCGGGGTTGCAATAGAGCGCGAACGGACCAAAATGCAGCAGACTGCAGCTTAACGCCTGGTAGGGGCGTCGCTGGATCTGCTCAGGTGAGTCATTTTCCGGATTCTGATGGTAGACTGGCATGGCTGCAGTTCAGTTGAAGATTTTGACTGTTCATCAAGCTTGGAATGCTGGCCTGCTCATTTTAAATGCTCCCGTCGAGGGCAAAGGTCCAGTTCACCTGGACTTCGGATTCTTTGCCGTTTTCGGATATGAAAGTGATGCGGTTGTCGTCGTGGAAGTGTGCGTCGGTGACGCGATCGAAGCCATCGGGTATCCGGGTGGCACCCTGGATGTAGTGGATATGTGTCGGCTGCTTTTCACTCAATTCGAGGGCGGTGATGATTCCACGGTTGTTGAGGGCATTGGAGGTGGCTGATGGGGCCAGTCCGTCAGCGAAGAAGGCGGTGACTTCCTCGATGCCGACACAGTTGTTGCGTCCATTCCATGGGAATCCGTGACGACCTCCATTTTCGAGCCAGAAGACGGTGCTTCTGAGGACTTTCGGGTCTTTGATACTGAACCAGAGCCATCCCTCTTCAACATTGACAGCTGTGACCCAGGATGGGGTGTCGGGCTGAATCTTCTGCACCAGCATGAAGAGGTCGGCAAATCCCTTCCGGGCAGGTAGCCGGGTGAGGTCGACATCGTCGGAATCCCGGAAAATGGAGGGGACTGATGTGAGTGACTCAAAGGTGGCGCCCATAGCCAGCTGCTGGTATTCGCGGTTGGCGGGGTCACTGAAAACTCCCGCGTTGGTCATGCCGAACTCGATTGGACTGTGGGATATCCGAATGGCCCCTTCTGTCTCCGGCATGGCGAGAGTGGCGTGGTGTCCGAGTGGTGCGGGGCCGGCGAAGCCTTCGATTCTGTGGGTCGAATAGATGACATTCTGACCTTCGATGAGGTGCAGGCTTTTGGTGATTTTTCCCGGACGCACCTGGGTATCCATGGACAGGATGAGGGATGTGTGATGGGCGTCAGTCTGAACCTCCTCCATATTCCATGTGCCGGTGGCGGATTCTCCGTGCGGGACGTGGGATTCGCCCCGGAATGGGGTGCCATTGCCACCGAATGGCAGGCAGAAGAAATCGCCTCTGAGTGGAACCAGAACTGATGCCGGGAATTCCTGGTGCCCTTCATCCTGCCAGGGGCTTATGTAATAGGGTTCAATGGGATCTGCGGTGTTTCTGGCGAATGTGACGGGAGCCATGTGGCCTCCGGTCTGGGTGATGGCCACCTGAGTTGAGGATGTCCGGATCACCCAGCAGGGGAGTCCGTGAATCTTTTCGGTCGAGATATTCTGTGCCATGGTCGTGACGGGCAGAGCAGCGATAGCCAGAAGGGTCATGATCACCGCATTTTTTCTGAATTCAGACTTCATCTTATCCAATTATTTCTGTGAGTGTTGATGGATTCAGCTTGTGAAAATATCCTCAAGGGCCTGGCGCATGACTTTGGGATCGGGATCCACACCGGTCCAGTATTTGATGCCAATGACACCCTGGTTGACCAGCATGCCCAGCCCGTCGATCACCTGGCATCCGGCTGCCCGGGCGTCGTTGACCAGTCTGGTGGTGGGTGGATTCGGAATGACATCCGCCACCACCATACCTGATTTGAGCGTGGAGACATCCAGAGCCAGCCTGGTATCCACATCGGGGAAAAGGCCAATGGAGGTGGCGTTGATGACGACATCTGTGCCCTCGGGAATGGCGTAGTCACCATCCCATGACACGAGGTTGGCATCCAGATTCAGTTTATCGCGGAGGAGAGTGACCAGGTCGGTGCCCCGCGACTGGCTCCGGTTGACGATGGTGATTTGAGTGGCCCCGGCGAGGGCGACCTCCACACTGATGGCGCGGGCGGCTCCTCCTGCACCGAAAATGACCACCGATTTGCCTCTGGGATCGGTGAGGGTGCGGAGTGATTCGACAAATCCCTTTCCATCCGTATTTTCGCCGATCATTTTGTCACCTCTGCGGACGACGCAGTTGACCGCGCCCATGACACTGGCGGATTCACCCAATCCGTCGAGGTGCTGAATGACGGTCACTTTATGGGGGATGGTGCAATTGAATCCTCTGAATCCCATGGCGCGGGCTCCGGCGACCGCATCAGCCAGACCATCAGGGGCGACCTCAATCGTCAGATAGCGCCAGTCGAGATTATGGTGTTTGTAAGCCGCTTCGACCATGGCCTGAGTCGGGTTTTCGGCAATGGGCTGGCCGAAAGCGGCAGTGAGTTCCTGTTTGAAATTTAAAACTGTGCTCATATTTGAGTGGATTTGGGGGAAGACTATCTGAATTGTCGACCAATGGCCAGATCGGAGCAAGGGTTTCACGTATATCAAATTTTCCAGGATCCGTTCTGGAATCTCCCCATCCCGATTTGTAGGATTGGCGGTGAAATTCGTAAAATCCACCTGAAGCCTCGAGGCTTCAGCTTATCAGCTGACTATGTGTGTATTGGATAAATCAACCCGCAGAATTTTATCGTGGATCCTTGTGATCTCAGGGAGCTTCACAGCGGTTCTGGGACTGGAATGGAAGACTCATTCAGACGGAACTGGAAACCATCAGGCTGCCCAACTCGCTGTCACTGGCGCAAGTGTCGGCTTTCGTCAGCATCCCGGATTGGAGACGGGCATTCTGTTCACCAATGTCCTGACGGACGTGAAGCTGATGGTGAACCAGAATCTTATGAATGGTTCGGGACTGGCTCTCGGGGATTACGATGGCGATGGTCTGTGCGACATTTATTTCACCAACCTCAATGAGGGCAATGCGCTCTACCGGAATCTCGGGGGGTGGAGGTTCCGTGACGCGACGAAGGAAGCGGGTGTCGCCATGGAGGGAATGAATGCCACCGGCGCCACATTTGCCGACACCGATGGCGATGGTGATCTCGATCTGCTCGTCAATACCATGGGCAGTCCCAATGTCCATTTCCAGAATAACGGCAATGGCACTTTCTCGGCGCGCAGGGACTACCCCGGCATGGCCAACCAGATGGGCAGCACATCCATGGCTCTGGGTGATGTCGATGGCGATGGGGACCTGGATCTTTACGTCACCAATTTCGGGGTGCAGTCAATTATCCGCAGCGGGGGACTCATCAAGGTCACTTACCGCAACGGACAGCCGGTTGTCCGCGGACGATACGCCGACCGCATCAAAATCATCGATGGAAAAATGTTCGAACTCGGCGAGGAGGATTATTTCTACCTCAATGACGGATCGGGCGGCTTCGAGCCACAGTCATTCTCCCGGGGAAGATTCCGCGATGAAACTGGAAAGCCATTCCGGTCCGCTCCACTCGACCAGGGCCTCTGCGTCTCCTTCCGCGACCTCAATGGCGACTCCGCGCCTGATATATACATATGCAATGATGCCTTCACACCCGACCGGTTTTACCTGAATGACGGGCAGGGGAATTTCACTGAGATTGATCCATTGAAATTCCGCAAGACACCATTTTTTTCGATGGGGGCGGATTTTGCGGATATTGACCGGGATGGGGATGATGATTTTATCGTTGTGGACATGTTGAGTCGGCGGCATGTCGAGCGCATGACCCAAAGGGGCACGATGCCGCCGCGGCCCACGATGATTGGATCCTTTGTGGTGCGCGACCAGGTGCGCCGCAATAATTTCTACCTGAACCGAGGCGATGGATCGTTTGCGGAGCTGGCCAACTTCTCCAATGTGGCAGCAACCGGCTGGTCGTGGTCCCCAATCTTCATTGATGTGGATCTGGACGGATGGGAGGACCTGCTTGTCACCAATGGCTTCCAGTACGATGTCGACGATCAGGATGCTGAGGAAGCCGTCACCAAAATGAATCTGACCACCCTGACCGAACAGCGGCGTGCCGTCCTGGAATACCCGCCTCTGGATTCACCCAATTACGCTTTCAGAAATCTCCGCAACCTCCGCTTTGAGGAAACCGGCATGGACTGGGGGTTTGATCACACAGCTGTGAGTAACGGAATGGCCCTTGGGGATATGGACAATGACGGCGACCTCGACGTGGTCATCAGCACCACGAACAGCCAGGCTCTCGTTTATGAGAATACCGGAGTGGCACCACGAATAGCCATCCGGCTGAAAGGGACAGATCCCAATACATTTGGCGTCGGTGCCCGCATCACACTCGAGGGTGGGCCGGTGACCCAGACACAGGAAATGATGGCGGGTGGACGCTATATGGCCGGCGATGGATACCTGCGGGTTTTTGCAGCGTCACCTGGTCGTGATCACACGGCAATCATTGATTGGAGGGACGGGAAGCGCACCCGGGTCACTGGCCTGCAGGCCAACCATGCCTACATCCTCAGTGCCGACGGAAGTGCCAATCCTGCCGATAAAGGAGTAAGCGATTTGAACTCCGACTCAGGGCAGATATTCACTGATATCTCGGAGTTGTTGAATCATACTCACCGGGAAACGGTCTTTGATGACTTTGCACGGCAGCCTTTGCTTCCCCGCAAGATGAGCCAGGCTGGTCCAGCCATTGCGGTTGCTGACTTTGACGGAAATGGCAGCCACGATATTGCTATTGGAGCCAGCCGGGGACATCGGACTTCTGTGGCCTATTCATCGGCCGCCGCTGACAATTCAGTCACATTCACCATCAGGGAGATTGGCGATGCACTCGCTGATGATACCCTGGGACTCATTGGAGTCCGCGAATCCGCCAGCCAGACCGGATCATCACTCTACATCGCCACCTCCGGATATGAAGCCTCCGGCGGAAAGGCGGTTTTGAAGTGGAATCATCCGGACACCGGGACATCTCCATTCGTTCCTGAAAGCGGGAGTGGGGGGAATCTGGCTGCCGCCGATCTGGACGGGGATGGCGATATTGATTTCATCTCAGGAGGATCACTTGTGGCAGCGGCCTACCCGGAATGCTCACCACTGACCATCCATCTGAATAATCAGGGGAGTTTTGCCGCCATCCGTATCCCGACTGAGGGTGTCATCCGTGGCATTACTATTGCCGATCTGGACACGGACGGCTTTCCGGAAATTATCGTCGCTCACGAATGGGGCCGCATTGAAATCATTTCTCGCAGGAAGAATGGGGAATTTGCAAATGTGTCAGTCCGATGGGGGACGGACGGACTGACCGGACTCTGGCAGTCCGTGTTGGCGACAGACGTCAATAATGACGGACGGGTGGATCTTGTGGCTGGGAACTGGGGGCTTAATGACCATTATTCCAGCGAAGGGATGAAGCCCATGCACCTGTATTTCACCTCGACGCCCCAGGGTGGAGGAATACCGGTTGTGGAAGCATATACTGAGCCTGCGGATGGGCGGTTGCTTCCCTATCGAGACCGGACAATGACATCCAGGATATTTCCCGAGCTTATCCGGACTGTCGCCTCCCACCGGGCCTATGGAGAGTCGACCGTGGATCAGATATACCGCAGCCGGTGGAATTCCTTCAAAGAACTGACGGCGACGGAATTACGCAGTTCAGTTTTTCTCAATACGGGTGAAAGATTCGAGGCCATACCAATGCCGGACCAGGCGCAGTTCACACCCGCCTTCGGAATTGTGGCGGAGGATTGGACCGGAGACGGCACTGTGGATTTATTTCTGGCACAGAATTTTTTCCAGCAGCATGAGGACGCCCCCAAGCTGGAGGCGGGACGCGGGCTTCTTTTGAAGGGGCTTGGCGATGGGGGATTCAGCGGGATTCCCGTCCAACTCAGCGGTATCGAAATTCACGGCGAACAACGCGGCGCCGCCTCCGGTGACTTCAATAATGACGGCAGACCCGATCTGGTCGTCTCACAAAATGCCGCTTCAACCAGAGTTTTTCTCAACTCCAATCCCGCATCCAAACCCGGCAGGCCAGTCCATCTGTCCGGCCCGGCCGGGAATCCGGACGCTCTTGGGGCCACTGTGATATCTGAATGGAATTCCGGTGTTACCCGGGCATTTGCCGTAGGTTCGGGTGGAGGGTATTATTCCCATTCCGGCACTCAGGTGCAGCCAATGCTTTCCGACCCCGCCGGTATCCGGCGGATATCGGTTATCTGGCCCGGGGGACGCCGCACAACCCATGATGGTCCCTTCACGGGAGCCGGTCCCATCGGTTTATCTGCGGATCCAAGGTAATCATTCACTCACAGAGATTCATGCATTGCCGGAATTCTGTGGATGAATGAAATGATGGCATCGGCCAGAATACCGGTGGTTTCCGGGGATCGGAGGTCTCCGGCCAGAACGTGGTGATTATGGTCGGTATCCTCAGTGACAAGGAGATGCTCATTCAATGGCGAAGCCATCCGTCTGAAGGCCCGGGCAGCGGATTCATAATCCACAATCACATCGCCGGGATTGGCTATCCACAACACCGGAATTCTGAACTCATCAAAATTCATGGATGAAACCGTTCTGGCGGTTGCCATCACCGCTCCCAGTGAGGACGTCGGGTAGGGGGATGTCCAATACTGACTGTGCTCAGGGGATTTGAATTCCCAGGTCTGCTCGTTCCCCACCATCGCCCTGGCAATCTGAAGCCCCCACGGCCACAGAACAATTCCCGCACGGGGATCAACAGCTTGAAAATGCGGGGATATAAGTGCCATTCCAATAACGCCCTCGCCATCCAGGTCCGCGGCAATCAGCCCGAGAGCCGCGCCATTTGAGCAACCGATGATGAATGTTTTATCGCCTATGATGCGGCCAATCTGGATGGCCTGGCGGGCACTCTGGACCCAGTCATTGAGGGTCACATTTCTGAGGGCATCCGAGTCCAGTCCGTGGCCGGAGAACCGGTGCTGGTAGACGTTGGCTCGCAGATTTCTCCCGATATTCGAGGTCAGGGGAGCGGTTTCCTGCCAGGTGGCGGTGAAACCATGCAGGTAGATCAGACTCAGTTCAGTTTTTATACCGGGTTCACCCGCCCACTGAATGGTTCTGCGGATGGTCGGGGAGTGGACTCCAGCTGCCATTTCCTCGCCGTCCAGCCATTCGTCGAGTTCGTGGATTTCAATACCCGTGAGGGGAGACTCCGCCAGCCGGATGCCTGTTGGCACCCGGGGGCCGAGAGCCACTCCAATAGTGATTGGGATCAGAATAAAAAAAGCAACGGCTTTGGGCCGTTGCCATTTCATGAAATTGCGGGAAGAATCCTGGCTTTTTTCCATTCTCAGCGTGGGTAGCCTTCGGTGGGAATCGGGTAATTCTCAAAAGGCCTTCTGTTCCTGTTACTGTTGCCATTATTATTGAACTGTCGCTCAGGCTGTCTTGACTGAGAGCGGTTGGCATTACGTTTGTTCATTTCCCGTGCTTTTTCCAGTTCATATTCGTCGATGAGTTGCTGGCGGGAGTTTTCGATCTGGAATTGAGCTCTTTGAGTGGCGACCAGTTTGTCGAGTTCTTCAGAGGCGACGTCCTTGGCAATCTCGGGAGTGGGCATGACCTTGGGTTTGATGAGAACCACCAGTTCAACCTGGTTTTCGGTCTCATTCTTGGAGCGGAAGAGATTTCCCATGACGGGAATGTCCTTGAGGACCGGGACACCGGAATGGCTGATGGATTTATTCGTGGTGATCATGCCTCCGAGAATGATGGTCTGACCATCCTGGACAGCGACCGAGGCCATGGCCTGTCTGGATGCGACGACCGGCACTCGATTACCGTCAATCGTTTCAAAGCCGTTGAGGTCTTTGACAATCTGTTCGATTTCCAGCACGACGAGACCTTCCTGGTTGATGAGCGGGAGGACGTGCAGTTCGACACTGATTTCCTCGTAATTGATCTGTGAGCTGGTTCCAACGGCATTGTTGCCGAAGAAGGTGGATCCGACGAATGGACGTCTTTCACCGACTATGATGGAAGCCTCACGGGCATGGAAGGTCTGGATACGAGGACGCTGGAGAACGGTGGCTTTCCGGTCGGAGGCCAGGGCCCGCACCGCGACGTTGATATCCGATCCAATGGTTGAGAAATAGCTGAACCCGCTCGGCAGTCCGGGAACCAGGCTGCCATCCACAGCAAACTGTCCCGGAGCCAGCAGAGTATCGCTCAGACCGGGGTCGGTCACGGATCCACCCACACCATTCGGATTGCGGTTGACGACACTGAAACCAAGGTCCTCATTTTCACCGATGGAGACCTCCATGATGACCGCTTCAATCAACACCTGAGCCTGAACCACGTCCAGCTTGCTGATGATCTGCTTGATCATGGCCATATCGCGCTTATTGGCGAAAACCAGGATGGAGTTGGTCCGTTCGTCGGGAAGGATCTTGGTATCTCCGAGAATCTGGAATTCACCGGCAGCTGCCCGGCTGACAATATTCTGGAGTCTGTTCTGGAAGGCACTCCGGTTCTGGGTGGCATTATTGGCGACGTTTGCCTGGTTGGGGGTGTTGTTATTGAGTCCCCCGGTTCTCGAGCGCGATGAACGGCCGCTTCCAAACCGTGAATTCCGGCTGCTGGAACCTCCGGTCGAAACAGCCCCACTCGGTGTCAGTGTGCCAAGGACCTGAGCAATTTCATCCGCCAGAGCATATCGGATCGGGATCAGTTCAAGATCCACTTCCAAAGGCACATTGACATCAATCTCCTCAATCATCTCAAGCATGCGCTTCACGTTCGGTTCGTAATCACTCAGGATAAGAAGATTGTTGGTGGGAATTTCAAATACAGCAGAAGCTTCGTTGCCGGCCGATGCCAGCGGGTCCAGCACCTGCTTGGCGACATCGGTCGGAACATACTTCAGTTGGACGGCCCGTTGAGTGAAGGATCCCAGGCGGTCGTATTCGTCCTTGTCCTTTTCAACCATTGGCTGACCCATCCTGGACGCTTCAGTCGTTTCAACGACCTGGAAAAATTTGTCGCCAACTTCAAGAATGGAGATTCCATTCAGTGCCAGGGTTGCTTCCAGGTAATCCATGGCCTCCTGTCGGGTCAAATCCCGGAAATTGACATAGATGGACGGGTTATTATTGACGTCGACGCGTCTGATTGGCTGTCGGCCGGAAATTTCGGCGTAGTACTCGAGGACCTGGATCAGATCAAATGAACTTTCCTCGCCATTGACGAACATTTCGAAGAGTTGTTCCGGCTGCTGGTTCTGGCCGGGTGCGGCGGAGTTAGGTTGTCCGACCTGCCCGAAGACATTCTGATTTGGCGTATTGGCCGGCGGCTGCTGGTTCTGGATGACACCGATGGGAGACTGCTGGTTTGGAGTGTTCTGTGGCTGGCCCGGGACCGTGCCGTTGGCATTGGCTCCTGAAGTCTGCTGTTGTTGTCTTTCGTTGGCCTGCTGGATCAGCTTGCCGAGATCCATGGTCGAAGCGCCACCGACTTTGACGGTGCGGGTTGGTAAAGTGGATTTGTTGGAGTTTGCTGAGCCAACGGGCGCCGATTTATTGGTGTTGACAGTGCCGGCGGACTGTAATTGCCCAGCCGCCTCGCGGGCCGCTTCCTGCCTGCGGTTCATAGCTTCGCGGAGGCGTGCATTCAGGGCATTGGCGTTCTCGTCGGCCGGTGGCGGGGACGCCGGCTCCATGACAGCAGCACTCTCCTGAGCCGTGACTGAGGTTGACATCATGCCGGCATCCATGGCCATTGCGGTGACTGTCGCCGCCAGGATCGATAGGAAGCGGGTGGTCATTTTAACTTTCAAAATTGTTTTCATGGGGGTGTGAGTCAGTTGGACCATATCGGGTTCAGTTAGTTTCCTTTGGGGGACCCATTGCCTTTGGGTTGAGATTTGAGATAGCTGGCGACCAGGCTTATGTTGCCATCCAGCAAAAGTCCGCCTTCCCGTGACGGACTCAGAGTCAGGGAGCGAACCCTGATGAGGGATTCCTCATTGCCAAGTGAGTAGAGAAAATTGACCATCTGTTCCTCCGTGGAGGTCACTATAATCGGGATTTCCAGTTCGGTGAAAAAGCTGTTGGTCTGGCCAGGTGGCGGGAGAACTTCGCGTATCTGGCCCTGTGTTTTGAGGTTGATCTGATGTTTGCTGGCCATGCGGTTGACCGTCCTTACAAATGCGGTGCGCTGTCCGGGAGTATCCTCAATGGGTGGTCCGGCCTCACGCCCCAGGTCCTCGAGTTTCAATTGCAGATCCGGGATGGAGTTGGTCTTCAGTCGATAGCTGGCAAAGGTGTTTTCGGCCACCTGGATCTGGCTTTTGGTCTCATTCAGTTCCTTGAAACGGGGGAAGACATACATGTAATTGACGAAGACAAATGCCACCGCCATAAACATGACAGCCAGTCGCCTTTCCTCCGGCTTCAGATTCAGTTTGTCAAAAAGGTCATTCATGATGAGTGGTGCTGGGGCATTGAAATTGTGCTTCTGTCAGATTCAGTAATATCCTCTGGGTGGCAGTTTATTCGGGAAGCATGCATTCGATGGCCCAGCTCATTTTGCCCCGTGAATTCTGGATGGGTTTGGCCTGCACGTCAGTGAAAGTCCTTTTGCCATCCACAGCCGCAAGTGCGGTCAGGGCATCCACGTAGGAATTCACCAGGTCATTTTTGCCGTAAGGTCCCTCTCCGGACAGGAGAAGCGATTCTCCTTTGGAGAATTTGAACTGCCTGAAAGTCAGATCCTGAGGGAGGACATCGACAACCACTTTCCAGGAATCCAGAGCGGCAAAGCGGAGATCCAACTGCCCCTGGGTGATGCGGATCTGTTCGTCCAGTTTGAGGGCGTTTGTATAGACATTGCTGATCGCCGCGATATTGCCTTTGACCCCGTCGCGTTCATTCTGGGCCTGCTTGAGGAAAAAGAAATAAACTCCTAGACCGACGAGATAGAGTGCGGCGAGTCCCACAAGGGCATTCATCCAGAGACTGTCGAACTGCCGGGACTGGTAGGTCTTTTTGATGTCTCCAGGCTGGAGGTCCGAGTGGATCTCGCCCCGTCCGAAATGGGTCGCCAGCCGCGTATCCAGATCGATATCCGGAATCGGATCGCAGAACTGGATATTCATCACGCTCAGACCATCTTTGAGCACATTCCAGCCGGATTTGTCTTCGGCCCGGCAGTGGACTTCGATCGGAGGCATAGTATCTATCCATCCCTCCATCTGGCCTGCCCAATACGTCTGTCTGAGTTCCTGTTCGACCTGCGGAACGAGATTTTCCAGTGAGGATTCCTCCATCTGGGAAATATTGCGCAATTGTCCCTGGACCCACCACTGGATCAGGCACTCGGCCGCTTCCTCTTTGCGGGTGGCGTGGATGCGCAGGACGTCCTGTCGGTCGGGAACATCCTTGAAATGGAGCAAATGGCCGATCGACACCATATCGGCGTAATAGTTTCTCGATTCGAGATCGCTGCAGAAGTTGTGGACGGTCTTCTGTTCGACAATGCTGACGAGGACATTGGTGTGATTGGCGCCTGTGGTTTGTTCGTGGTCCCGCAGGATTTCCCAGCTCCAGTAAATCTGGTTTGGGGGCAGGGGACTGATGCGTTCGAGCTGGAGCTCAACCATCTCAGGAATCTCACTTTCCTCCACAGTCGGAAGATTCAGAATCCGGTAAAAGACTTCCGATGCCGGCAGGATCGCCACGTTGAGGCCAGGCGAAAAGGCACTCTTCCACGTCTTGTCATAGGTGACTTTTGGAAAGGCCTCGGATTCGCCAATTGCAAGGGCTTTCTGAAAGGCAAAACTCTTGCCTCGGGCGGCAAAGGACTTCAAATGGGTCGTGCCGTCTTCCTGGAAGACAATGTGGCAAAGCGGGTAATTCCTTTTCTGTCTGGCCATTCGATTCTAAGCGGTGCGGTGCGGTGGTGCTGGGCGGGAAATTGAGTTATGCCAGGTTCAGCCCTGTTCGAGGAGCCCGAAATGTTCTTCGGTCTGAGTCACCCGGATGACTTCCTCCAGGGTGGTTTCTCCCTTCAGGACTTTCTGCCATCCGTCGTAGCGCAGAGTTTTCATGCCCTGTTCCATGGCCAGCTGGGCAATGGCACTGGCAGATGTCCGGTTCAGGATCAGGTTGCGCAGGGGTTCATTCAGGATAAGAATTTCATGGATGCCGGTACGTCCCTGGTAGCCGAGGCCGCGGCATTCCTCGCAGCCGACTCCGTGATAAATAGGTGATTTGCCGATGTGTTCCTCGGGGAATCCGACTTTCCGGAGGTATTCCGGAGTTACTTCCTGTTCGGTCTTGCAATTTTTGCAGATGGTCCGCACCAATCGCTGGGCCATGACGGCCTCCACCGATGAGGCCACAAGAAATGGCTCAATTCCCATGTCAATAAGACGGGTAAAGGCACTCGGGGCGTCATTTGTGTGCAGTGTGCTGAAAACCAGGTGTCCGGTCAGGGCGGCGCGGATGGCAATCTCGGCGGTTTCCAGATCCCGGATCTCCCCCACCATCACCACATTCGGGTCCTGACGCAGGATGTGTCTCAATCCGATGGCGAATGTGAGTCCAATGTCCGACCTGACGGCAATCTGATTGATGCCCTTCAGTTCGTATTCGACGGGTTCCTCGATGGTGATGATCCGTTTTTCGACCGAGTTGATTGTGCTGAGGAAGGCGTAAAGTGAGGTGGATTTTCCGGATCCGGTGGGACCGGTAACCAGGACAATGCCGTGGGGCTTCTGGATAATGTCCCGGAGCATTTCCTCCTCGCGGGAATTGAATCCCAGCTTCTCCAGTTCAAACATGATCTTGCCGCGCGTCAGGAGTCGCAGCGAGACACTTTCCCCCCACACAGTCGGAACCGTCGAGACACGGATGTCAATCTCCTCGCCCTGAATCCGGACGTTGATGCGTCCGTCCTGCGGCAGTCGCTTCTCGTCAATCTTCATCCCCGACATCACTTTGATGCGGGAAATAATAGACGACTGGAAACGCTTCAACTGCGGCGGCATGGGCGTCTGGTGCAGAATACCGTCAATACGGTAGCGGATGCGCAGCTCGTCCTCTGCCGGTTCAAAGTGAATGTCTGTCGCCCGTTCTCTCTGGGCTTCCCAGATAATCTGGTTTACGAATTTAATGACGCTGGCGTCCTGATCGGACTCACTGATTTCGCGGTCGGACTGGACGATTATGTCGAGGTCATCCTCGTCCTCGCGGGCGGATTCCTCCATCTCGTCCAGAGTCTCAGCCCCGACGCCGTAATACTTCTTCAGCGCTTTTTCTATGTCCTCAGTGGTTGCCAGGCCGAATTTGACCGGGCATCCGGCATCAAACCGGACGGAACTGAGCACATTGCCGTCAAAGGGATCACTCAATGCAACCAGCAGAGTGCCCTGATTCAAAGCTACCGGAATGACCCCGTACTGGAAGGCCACCTTGGTCGAAAGCTTCATCCGGGCTTCATTGGAGCCCTCCAGATCCTTGAGGCTGAGAAATGGAATGCCCATGGCTTCGGCCAGTTTTTTCTTGAAGACCTCCTCTGAGACACCCCGTTCGCGGCGCAGGAATTCGAGGAGTGACTCCTCGGATCCGCTGTCGGCCGCCACTTTCCAGCGTCGCCGCCATTCTCCGAACTGATCGGGTTCTGCCAGTCCGGCCACCTTGAAAACTTCCTGTATCGACGCTATCGCCATGTAAAATGGGTTCCTTATTCTCAAACTTTCCCAACAAGAGAAAGTAAAATAAGTTTCAAATTTTCAGTGATTTACAAAATCTGCTGCTATTATCATTTCGGCATTTATGGAAAGACATTACGCGACAATTTCAGTTATCGGTGAGGACAAGAGTGGAGTCGTCGCTGCTGTCACCCAGCTTCTCTTCCAGCACCAGGCCAATATCGAAGCCCTCGAGGAACAGGTCACCCGGGGCGAATTCAGCATGACCATCCAGGCCAGCTGGCTCCCCGATCAGTTCCAGTCAGACACGATTCAGTCTGAATTGTCCGCACTCGGATCGCGTCTGGGTATGGAGATCAGACTGCGCCATGCTCCCCCCGGAACCCGACAGAAAATGGCCCTTTTTGTGACCCGCGAGTCCCATTGTCTGGAAACCATCCTCAATGCGGTGCAGGACGGCGACCTTCAGGCGGATCCTGTCGTCATTGTCAGCAACCACCGCTTCATGGAACCCATGGCGGCAGCTCACAATGTCCCATTCCGATACATTGACTGGAATGACCGCAGGGCCGCTGAATCCCGGGCCCTCGAAATTGTCGATGAATTTGAAGCCCACTTCATTGTGCTCGCCCGGTTCATGAAGATCCTCTCCCCAACCTTCGCCTGGAGGCACAAAAATAAAATCATTAATATCCATCCGTCACTTCTTCCCAGCTTCCCCGGCCCCCAGGCCTACCGACAGGCATATGAACACGGAGTTAAAATCGCCGGCGTCACCGCACACTTCGTCAGTATGCACCTCGACGAGGGGCCCATCATCGCACAGGGCAGCTTTGAAATTGAACCTCACATGTCTCTCAAGGACGTGGTGCGGGCTGGCCAGAGCCAGGAACGCATTGTCCTCCTCAAGGCCATTCAGGCCTACCTCACAAAAAGACTCGACGTCTATTGGGGCAAAGTCCGCGAAGTCTGAAAATACCTCCCATCAATAACTGCAGCCCGGTGAAATTCCCTCCGATTGATTGGTGGACAGGGAATTCACATGACGATGCAGGACATGGAGAGAAATGGCGGGAAGGCACAAGCTGCCGCCGCTGCGGCGATTCTGACTCCTCTTTACATTGTTGCAGCGTTTGTTCTGATTGTGACGGTGTGTCTGACCCTCAATATTGCCATGAATGGTTCCGAAGCGGTCATAGATATAACTCCACGCTTTGCCGATGAACCCAGAAAAACAGGCGCACTGATTCCCTGCCTCTCAGGATGGGGAATCCTCGGGCTGATATGGTGGCTGCGGAGAATTCTCCTCAGAAGGCTGAAATAATAATCCAGCACCTCCCGTTTCCCGCCGTGCTGGATTTCCGTCAGGGCGCTCCGTGACATCCTCAGAAGATTGGGATTTATCCGCAGATGACGCAGATGAACGCAGATTTGATTTCCAATACAACTGTCAAGGAATCCTTGACAGCTCAAACGGTACTCATCGGACAGATTCAGTGATGAGTGGAAACGACGCCCTCCAGATCATTCTGAGCGATGCCGGTCCCGTCGCCGTCGTCTGCTCCATGATCGCGCAGACCCGGCTTCTCCCAGCGAGATCTCAGCTACATGGTCAATTTTGCCGATGAAGACGAACCGAAAGGAGAAAAGCCGTGAACCCCAAACGGAGCGCGGACATTCCTGTCCGCGAATCAAAACCCGCGCTTGTGCGCCATTGAGTGTCACGATCCTCTATTGCCGAGAGTTTCGATTCCACGCTTAAACCACTTGCATTCATGTTCGATTTTCCCCTGGCTCCTCACCTTTTTCTGACCAGCTCCACGATGGCATTCATGAAATTGGCTGCATACCGGATGGTTGAGAAATCGTGGGCGCGTTTGCGGGCGGCGGCTCCAATTGTGGAAGCCAGTTGCGGATCTTTCAGGTATTCGAGGATGGCATCCGCCAGGGCCTTGGAATCGCCGTACGGTGTCAGGATACCGTGAGTTCCATCGGTCATGATTTCGGTGGGGCCTCCCTCGTTGGTGGCGACCATGGGTTTGCCCAGGGCCATGGCTTCAATGATGACCAGCCCGAAGGGTTCGTTGTCCGACGCATGCACCACAATATCCATAGCCTGCATCCATTCCGGAATATTCCGCTGCAATCCTGCCAGCATGATACATTCATCCAGTCCCAGGTCTTTAATCTGATTCTTCAGGTAGTCCTCGTAATCACCTTCGAGATCGTGCTTTCCACCCACAATCACGCATCGGGCTTCAGGAAAGCGCTGTCGTATCATCGGCATCGCCTCGACCAGAACATGTGGGCCCTTCCAGCGCTGCAGCCGGCCTACAAGCCCAATCACCTTGCCTTCACTCTCCAACCCCAACTTCTCCCGAACCTCATTCACAGATGGTATGACCTCGGGATCGAACCGGCTCAAATCCGCCCCGGGATACACCAACCGCATCTTGCGCGCCGATCCAGGCATCATCCGTTTCAGTCGCTCCAATCCATCCCGCGAATTTATCAATATGCCCGCCGATGGAAAAAATCGCGTCACCCACCGCTTGAACCAGAAATCATCCGGCGCTTCGACCTGGGAGAGAATAGCCGGGCAGCCAGTCATCCACCCGGCTGGGCTGCTGTAAATATGCGCACTCCACATCCAGGCGATGATGGTATCGAGTTTTTCTTTGCGGATGATGGCGGAGATTTTGCGGATGGCGTTGAGGGTATTGGGGATATTTCTGAGTCTTCCGCTGGGGACGACGTGGGTTGTGACGCCCATGTTATTGATTTGTTGGACGAGTGGGCCGTCCTTTTGGAAGATAACGACCCATTCGACGGGGCCGTTACGACCTTCGGAAATGAGATCCCAGAGGTTTTTTTCACCGCCACCGCGCTGGTCTCCGAGGGGCATGAGGATGCCGGCTTTGATTTTCCGTGGGGGCGTGGTCTGATGGGACTGGTTGTCTGGGGCGTGCATGTTATTTTTGTGGGCTGTGGATGGCTTGCCTGGTAAGGGGGATTCGGCTGGAGCGTGATTATTCTGAAGGAGTGATTCCTTCATGGAGGGACAATTTTCGGAGAGCTTCTTCGACTTCAGATTTGAGGAAGACGGGTTCGACGGGTTTGAGGTATCCGATGATGGTGACCATATTTGGTTTGCCGGCTGCGGATCCGAAGGCGGAGGCGGATAAACGGGCTCCGGCCGGGTAGGGAATACCCGTTTTCAGGGAGAGTGATTGAATATGCATAGCCGAGTTTCCGCTGAGATCGACTGTGAGTGAACTGGCCGCATTGCCACTGCCCGGGACGGTGATATTATCAAACACGTATTCGCCAGGTGCGACAACCGACCCCGATGCCGAGATGGCGGAGGTTGCAGACAGGCGGAGGTCAGCACGGACATTCGGAAAATTCTTTGAGGATTGAATTACGAAATCCACCTCACTGGAATAGAGAATATCCGTGATGACGAGAGTCCTGCCGGAGGGAACCAGGAATGTCGGGTACGCTGTCAGGTCCACCATGACCACGTCCTCAGGCGCCGGATTGTCGGTGCCCTGAGCAATGAGAATAACCGGCAAGCGGGTGCCCGTGACTGAGTTTTCTTCTGTGGCGGGTTCCTGTGTTTGGGCGTATGGAATGGCCAAGGAGAAAATCAGAGACAAGTACGTTCCCAAAGCCAGTCCTGACCGCATGGCCTGATTCCGAATTTGAATGGAGTGAGCAGCGAAATAATTCATTTGTGAGAATCGGTGGTTATTTCCAGTCGAGAGATTCGTTGAGTTGGCAGAGGATGCGGTGGCCGTCACGGGTGACTTGGACCATATCCTCGATCCGCACTCCGCCATGGACGGCGGAATACAATCCTGGTTCGACCGTGAAGACTTCATTTTCCAGAATTTCTCCGCCGCCATCGTCGAGGAGAATGGGTTCATGAACATCCAGTCCGATGCCGTGGCCGGTACCGTGTCTCATGGCCGGGGCGGGATTCTCCATGTCCGATGAGCCACGCCGGAATTCAAATCCGTGTGAGAGAATGACGTCGACCGTTGCCTTGTGGACTGCGGCGCCAGTGGTGCCGGGGCGCAAAGCGGCGCATCCCGCGGCCTTGGCCAGTTGAACCGCCCGGTGCATGGCGATAACTGTGTCGCTGGGTGTGCCGTGGACGACCGTCCGGGTGCAGTCCCCATTATAAAAACTGGATTCGTCCCTGGGGAAAATATCGACAATCACCGGATGTCCGGTCCGCAGCGGGCCTGTGCCGAAATGATGGCAGTCCGCAACATGCGGCAGAGTGGCAACGATCGAATCGGTCGGGGTTGAAAAGCCTTCATCAATAAGAAAGCGCGTGATCGTCCGTCGGACCCGTTCAGAAGTGAGTGGCTGTCCTTCGTGGATGAGAACACCGTCGCTTGCCGCCTCGGCTCTGGCAATGAGTTGGCAGGCCATAGTCATGGATTTGGCGGTCATTTCCTGCGCTTTGATCAGCCGTTCAATTTCCTCTGTGGTTTTTGTGCGTCTTTCCCTGACACCCAGCTCCGCGTCGAGATCGATGGAAATGCCATTCTGCATGACATGCCATGCAAAGAGGTAAGGAAGTGTGCTGTCGGCTTTGATATGGCTGACTCCCTCGCGTCGCAGGCATTCGGCAACCGCCTGAGCCATCGCTGTATCCCTATCCCCTGAGAGTCCGCCCTCAGGAATGAAGTCTGCCGAACAACCGATTCTGTCGGCTCTGGCAATCTTTCCAGCCCGGGGCATCTCAATGTCCCTGACCAGGAGCAACGACTGTCCGTCGGGCCCAAGTCCCTCAATCAGTGCAGCACAGTCCCCCACAGCAAAGCGGATTCTGTGATAGAGTGTCCGGTTGGTATTTGAAACGCCGGCAGTCAAAGTAACCATGAGAGGCATCATACCCGTGTCTCCAACCGGGGTTCAATAAATCTTCCGTGCCGACCCCGGGGGGCAGGAAACAAAAAAGAAAAGCGGCCGGGTGATGACCGGCCGCATGTTGGGAAAAATTTTATGGTGTTGGATTAGATCACCTCTGAGCTGAGGCCTGCCGGTCGTCGGGGATATTGACGAGGGTGTAGTAGGCTTCCGGGTGGAGGAGTCCGATGCCGGAATCGCTGACAAAGTTGGAGAGGATGAGTTCGTGAACGTATCCGGCTCTGAGGTTGCTGGAGAAGATGCGGACTGATTTTCCGTCCTCGCTGATGACGGCGTTGTCGATGGCGACCTTCTGTTTGTCGGCTTCGGGACCACCGTAGCGGCTTTCGAGTTTGTAGGTGTAGCTCTCCATCGCGTAATTGGTGAGATTGGAAGCGATCTGCCGGTCGACGGGCTGGGTGAAATTAAGTTCAAAGCCGTCTGGTTTGGCTTTCATGGTATGAATTTCAAAGGGGACTTCACCGGACCACCGGGTTCTCTGGAGACCCCATGGGCTGTTGCCGCGTCCGCCCCATCCGGCATTGGACATGCCGACGAAGAGTGAGTTGTCCTGGCCGAATTCGAGTCTGAGGATGCCGCATTGATATCCTTCGCGGAACCGGAAGCAGGCTCCCTGCCAGTGGCCATTCACATTCTCCAGGCAGACCCGCATGATCCAGGCGTGGTGCTGGTCGGAGACAAAAAGCTGTCCGTCGAAGGGGCCGAATTTTCCGTTGGTGGTATCCCATTTGAATCCGCAGGGGGATTTGCCCATTTTATCGTATGGGAACCAGACGGCAGGCATTTTGAAGTGGGGATTCTGTTCCTTCATGTCCTTCATGTAGGTGCCTGAGATCGGGTCGGGGAACTGATTGAATGGGGCACCAGCCAGATCCTTGGTTATGAGACCGTGCGGGTGTCCATGATAATCGCCGAATTCCAGATGCGAGAGTTTGGAGGCATTGCACCATTCTCCCTGGTTGTCAGTATAGAAGATGTCACCCCACGGGCTGGTTTCGACACCGGCCGGGGATCGGAGACCGGCGGACATGGGCTGCATCTCACCAGTCTCGGGATGAATACGGACGGCCCATCCACGCCAGTGGGCCCGGCCATAGGGTTCACCTCCAAAAGGTTTATTGGTGGTGATCCACATGTATCCTTCCGGGTCGAGGCGGGGACCGAAATTGTATTCGTGGTAATTTCCGGAGATTTCCCAGTCGTCGCAGACCGTTTCAAAGGTGTCGGCGGTGCCGTCGTTGTCGGAGTCCTTGATCCGGGTGAGTTCACCGCGCTGGGCGGTGTAGATCCAACCATTGTGTTCGAGGAACCCGAGTGGCTGGGCCAGTCCACTGGTCCAGAGTCGGAGTGACGGGTTTTCGGTTTCCCCATACGGATTCTCGAGGATGTGGACATCGCCGGTGCGGGTGCCGAGGAGAATCTGTCCATTCTCCAGCGTCAGCATCGCTCCCACCTCCATGGCTATGCCATCGGGAATATTGAAGGTTTCAATCGGGTAATAATCCGATTCTTTGGCGGCAGAAGCCGGCTGGGCCATATGTGCCGTCACGGCGAGAGCAACTGCGAAGGCAAGGGGACGGGATAGTTTTTTCATCATTGTGGCTCGGGCTGGAATTTTGATTGATTCAGATTGTGCGGGTTGAATTGCTTTCTGTCTTACCATTTGATTTTTGCGACGATGGATGAACCGGGTTTGACGGGGACAAGGAGCTGGGAAAGTTCACCGGACTGGCGGATTGTGGCTCCCGGACTTCCCTGAAGAATTTCCAAGGTGACTTTGCCATCGACGACATAGGTCGAGGTCTTGGATTCGATACGGCTGCCCTCCGCCAGAAGTGCCCAGGCGGATCCATCGGTGTCCAGTTCTCCCGTCACTTTGAACTGCCTCACCATGGACGGCCCCCCTGGTTCGAGGACAGGCTCCACAAATTCCTCAATCGCAAGGCCATTGAGTTTGTATCTGAATGTGGGGCTTCCCTGGTTGTTCAGGCGGTAACCGAGGAATTTGCCACCGACATCACGGCTGGCTCTGTCTGCTTCCGGCCAGGCCTGGTTGGGTGATGTGAGGATGGCAATGGATGGACCCGATGGCAGGTCGATGGTGTCTGACCCGAGCGGTGCCAGGAACCGGTCTGTGCGTCCGCTGGCAACACCACTGGCGTCAAAGAAACGTCCGCGCCAGATTTTGGCCAGGCGGATGACATTGGCATCAAAGGCGATGTTCAGTTTTTCCGGGTAACCGGCGAGAATAGCTCTCGGGCCGACACCTTCCATGAATGTGCGGTGAACCAGGGTTTTTTCTGATGGAATCAGTTCCATGGCAACCGAGCCTTCCGGGACAATGCCGGCGGGCAGAGGCATGGTGGATCCGAGTGAAAGATAGCTCCAGATGCTGTCAATCTGAGCTTCGGCACTGCCGCCCAAAATGTTGGGGAAGGGGGTGACACCTCCAGGCCAGAAATTCGGCATGCGGGTGCCCGGGTTGAAATCGGCGGGTGCCAGAAGGAACCTGCGGAACCATCCCGGCTGGAGTCGCGCATAGGCACTTGAAAGGTCTATGCCATTGATGCCGATGCCTTTCTGTCCGGCGATACCATGGCAGGTGACACAGGCGACTCCCGTCACCCCAACAAACTTTTTCCCGGCCTCAATACGGTCCTTGGAAAATGGGGGCTCGCTGGCGTTGTCGGGTATGACATCCACCTGGAGGATGGAATCCAGAAACGGGGCAACGGCATTGGTATCAAATCGTGGCATCCGGGTGGTCATATAGTGGCGCACATGGAGTTCGCCCTGAGTGACAATCCGCTTGAGGGCGGCCGGCTTGAATTTGGCCCCGGCCATATTGAGGGTCGGAGGAATCAATCCCTCTTCACCCAGGTCGATTTCGACATTGGTTTTGAAGAATTCGCGCCGGGCCTCCTCCGGTCCGCCGATTCCATCGCGGTTATGGCAGGCGTAACAGTTCAGGGACGCCAGGGTGAAATTCACGTTTTCCTGATGGCTTCTGGGTTTCACTCCCTTCTGAAGGCTCCGGACAGCTGCGGAGAGGTCGGCTTTCTGGCCGGCTTCCAGACGGTAATCCGGGGCGCGGCGCGAGAGGTTGTCTCCCAGGCATCCTGCAGGATTCGACGGGTCCAAACTGGCAAATGCGGGTGCCGGGCTCATGGGTTGGATTCCCGGAAGGCTGTGGCAATTGACGCAGCGCATGGCGGCAAACATACGGCCCCCCATGGTGGACTGGTTATCCTGAATCCGGAAGTCGTCCGTCCAGGTGGTTGGTTGCATGGGCAGGGGACGTGTGGTCGTCAGCACATCCACGGGTATGGCGCCCCTACGGATGCCGGGACCCTGCCATTGCACGCTGAATTCCTCCTGGCCGCCGCCTTCAAAATACTGGACCTCCAATTCATGAGCTCCGGCATCGAGGCGGATTCTGCCATTGGCCTGGCGGTTCGGGTGGATGCCATCATTGTCAACCACAACCCTGCCGTCGACTATCAGTCGGGAGCCATCATCCGAACTGGTCCAGAAACGGTAGTTTCCTGCGGTGCTGATTTCCAGAGATGCCCGGAAACGCAGGGCAAATCCATCATTGCGGCTTCGGTCCGGGATATTGATGGTGAATGCGTCCACCGTGCCCCTTTGAGTGGGGGTCAGGTCATCGAAGTCGGGAAGTTTATCCAGTCCCGATTCCTCGTAGTATTCAAAGGAAATTCCGGGTCCACTGACTTCGATTGATTTGTCGACGGCGGCGAGCTGGTCGCGGAGGAGGTATACGGATATGGCCTTGGCTTCCTTATCATCCAGATGCAGGTCGGGCATCCGTCCCGACGGACGATGGGCCGCTGGATTCCGAAGGAAGCTGATCAGGGCATCCACGCTGGTTTTGGCGGCGAGATCGGGCAGGGGAACCGCTGTTCCGCTCAGGGTATCCGCATCCGCACCTTCGGGCGCATGGCAGGCCACACAACCCACCGAGTGGAAAAGTTCACGTCCTCTTTCAACCAGTCCCTCGGAGCCTCCGGCGCTCGATTGGGGCAATGGACCTCCCTGGGATGTCAGAAACTGAGTCAGAAATCCAATGGCTGTCGATTTGGCACGGGCATCGGAGGAATGAAAAATGTCGGGCATTTTGCCGCCGGGTTTCACTCCATGGGTATCGGTGAGGTAATTGGCGATCCACTGAGGTGTGGCGCGGGCACCGACAGCTGTGAGATCCGGGGCAGTTGGTGTGGCAAGTCGTGCCTGCAGGTCCGCATCAGCAGTATGGCACTGAACACATCCCAGTTCGCTGGCAAGGAGTTCTCCCCGCATTTCAGGTGTGGATTCAGGGTCGGCTTTCAGCCGGCTGTAGCCCGGGATGACTGGTTCAGCCTGGCTGGATAGCGTGAATAGGACACCCAGGGCCGTCCCCATCCACAGCCGGGAGGAAAGTGGTCTCGCGTTCATGGAAAATCTGTTCATCGGTAGGGACGGATCATGGCAGGCTCACTCTGTTTGGTCAAAGGCTAATCGAGTGAATCTGAATCGGAATTCGTGCTTTTTCCGGGTTATGGTATTGGGAGTGATGCGGTTGTGATTAAGGACGGGGCTGCCTGTCGGGCCGAAATCATAACCACATTTAAAAACCAATGCAGAGCTTTGATGATGAGCAACTTGAATTGTCTCTCCTGCCCCACAGTTGCTGATTGCTAAATCACTGGAATGTGTCATCGTAATGAAAAGAATAAAATCCAGTATCCACGCAGGAATACAGGTCAACTAAACTCCAGATCCGACCGCATTTAGGTATAAGTATGAAACCTCAATTTATGAGAGAAAAGACCCGGGAGATGTCATCAGGGAGAACAAGGTCTCTGCTTTCCCGGTTTCCAATGCTCCGGATGCTGCTGATTCTGGTTGTTTCAATTCACTTTTCATATTTTACCCACGCTCAGGAAGTCACGGTCAAGTGGGTGAAAATTGCGGGTCCTGGAGAGCCTGTTTTTGAGGATCCGACCGATCCGCAGACCCGGGTGAAATTCACTCAGCCGGGCACATACGTTTTGCGTATGATTGTGACCAGCGATGGCGAGGAGAGCACAGATGATGTGGAAGTCGTTGTCAAACCGGGGCCTGAAGTGGTTCCGCCCGCCGCATCGGATGTCATCAACTGGCCGGTCGAGGTGCTTGGTCCAGACGGCACCACTGAAACAGTCAGATTTAATCTGGCAAATGCCTCGGGAGCCGTGAAGTCATGGTTCAAGATCCATAATCTGACCTATGACAATAAAGTCAGTATTGCCCTCAATGGGGGAGCCTGGGTCAATATCGCCAATGCCAATGTGGATGTGCGCAAAATGGATCATATCGCCGGTGGAATCGGTGGTGGTCACAGCACGATCGCTTTCAATATGGCCATGCTTCCCGGCGGTCTGAAACAGGGGGCCAACGAGATCAAGTTCCGTTTCAACAGCCGTCCCGGTGAACGCTCAAGTGGATTCCGGGTCCTCCGCTTCAATTTCCTGCGTCAGGATGGAAGCGAAATCATTCCAGAAAACGCCTTTGTTGAGAATAAACCTGAGGCCTGGCAGCCGGTTCTGACCAGCCAGGCCGATATCGACGAGGGCAGTCGTCTCTGGCACTCAGCCAATCTCACCCATCCAGCCTTCCCTGCAGGGCATATCATCCGGGCCAAATGTGCCGACTGCCATACCGAAAGCGGGCGCGACCTCAAATATTTCAACTACTCCAACCGGAGCATCGTCACCCGATCACAGTTTCACGGACTGACAGAAAAGCAGGGCCAGCAGATAGCCAGTTATATCCGCACACTGAATGTTCCCGCTTCAGTCAATGGCCGTCCCTGGAACCCTCCATACCAGCCTGCTCCCGGGATGGACGCCCGTCCACTCTCGGAATGGGCTGCCGGTGCCGGTGAGGAAGCTGTCCTGGGCAGCTTTGAGGAAATCTACAACTATCTCTTCCCCGAGGCGGTTGAAGCCGATGGCTCAGTCAATCCAGCCAAAGTGACGGGAGCCAGTCTTTCTGTCGACAAGCCATTCAATATGCGGGAGATGCCGATTCCATTCCAGTTGCCGGATTGGAACGCATGGCTGCCGGGGATTCACCCGATGGACAGCACAGGGGATTATTTTCTCAATCACCAGGGACACAAATATTATCAGACTCTGAAGTCCATGGCTCCGCGCACAGCCAGTCACGATACCTGGTTTCTTTTCCAGAATGCGATGACCTACTATACCAAGCTGGATAGTTGGCCGAACGGTTTCCCTGGGGGGCCATCCTCGAATCTCTCCGCACCCGAGCGCCATTCGATGGAGACCTACGATGCGGCACTTTGGGCCATGACCAAGGCGTGGGAAGTCATGCAGGACAAGGATCTGGAATCGTATGCCGGTGAGTATTTCAAAAGGATTTCGCCCATAGCCGAAGATCGGAGCTGGTTCACCAACATGCCGTTCTTCACCTCACCCAATATGTTGGGGCTTCCACATGAAAATCATGGCATCCGGAACGGGTCCAAGGTGACGCGCTTTTACTTTGCGTATATCTGGTACCATCTCCAAGGCGTTCTTTACTCTGGTCAGGGAATCGGTGTCCCGATCAGTCCCGTCGACTGGGGGTATACATACGGATTCCTTTCCAATATGCAGATGCCTGGAAATGGACTGGATCTGAGCCGGTATCCGTTCACCACGTCGCCATTGTTTTTTGCATGGGTTTATAAGGCGGTGCAGTTGGCCAATAATGGCAGAGCTCCCAATACTGCGGATTCCCGTGGCCCAAGGATTGACTGGGCATCACCCATGCGCATGATGGGACTCCCCGGTCTGGAGCATAAATACTACACCCATTTCGAACTCTACAAAAAATCTCTGGAGGTTCTGACCCATGACTGGCTCGACATGGTTCAGAAGTGGACGCCCGATCAGTGGCAGCAGGACCTGAGAGTCACAAGCTCAGTGGGATTCCATTATCCCGCCGATAAAAATACCCTCTGGCAGTATTTCTTCAGCATGAATACCGTCAAAGAACTCTTTTATATGTCATCCAGATTCAGAGATTTCGGCATACCTGCCAGCATGAATGCCCGGATGAAACAGGTTTTTCAGCCCATTTACCGGTCTCCGGGAATTCCCTGGGACCAATTTTGAGGTCGGCACCCACCATATCAGCTGATTCTCATTCATCCGGCGGCCACATGATGGCCGCTTTTTTTTGAAGTCGCGGGGAATTATTTTTTGACAAATTCTTCCGATTCACGAGGATTGCAGACGATTGCCGCAGGCAGAAAGCTGTCGCTGCATCGAGATATCAGAGAATGACTCAGGAGACTAATACGGAAACGGCACGGTGGTCCATTCAGGAAGCCCGTCAATTATATCAGATCGACCTTTGGGGGCAGGGGTATTACGATATTAACAAACAAGGTGGAGTGTCCGCTTATCCGCAGGGGACCGACGGGATGGCCATCCCACTTGCCGAAATCATCGAGGAGACCCGAAAGCGTGGATATAAATTCCCCATGCTTGTGCGCTTCCAGGATATCCTACGGGCCAGGGTCGTCGAGCTCAATGAGGCTTTCCGCAAGTCCATAGCTGAATACGGCTATCAGGGGGAATATCAAGGTGTTTTTCCTATCAAGGTGAATCAGCTTCGCGAGGTTGTTGAAGAGATACTCGATGCGGGTAAGCCATACAATTTCGGTCTGGAGGCCGGGAGCAAACCGGAGCTGTTTGCGGCACTCGCTCTTCAGGAGGAACCGGGTGAACTTCTCATCTGCAATGGCTATAAGGATCCCGGCTATATCCGGGCCGCTCTCATGGGGCTCAAACTGGGCAAGAAGGTTATTCTTGTCATCGAGAAACTGGAGGAACTCCAGCAGATCATCAAAGTGGCTGGTCAGCTCAATGTCCGTCCCCTCGTGGGAATCCGCGCACGACTGAATTGTGAAGGTGTCGGCCGGTGGTGGCAAAGTTCCGGGGAAAGAGCCAAATTCGGGCTGAGCACAATTGAGATTCTTCAGGCACTTCAGATTCTGAAAAAGGAACGGCTTGAATCGTCACTCCATCTCCTCCATTTCCACATTGGCTCCCAATTAACGGACATTCAGATAGTGAAGAAAGCGGTGCAGGAAGCGGCCCGTGTCTATTCAAAAATCACCCGGCTCGGCTTTCCCATAAAATACATGGATGTGGGCGGTGGCCTGGGTGTCGATTACGATGGCACCCGCAGTCTCGCCAATTCCTCAATGAATTACACCATCCAGGAATATGCCAATGACGTGATATACCAGATCCAGGTGGTGTGCGATGAGGAAAAGGTGGCGCATCCAAATGTCGTGAGCGAGAGTGGCCGTGCCCTGACCGCACACCATTCTGTGCTCGTCATGGAAGTCTTTGGTTCCATCGAGAAAACCGGCCACGCCAATAAATTTGAGTTCGGCAAAGAGGAACACCGTCTCGTCCGGGAACTCCTGGAAATAAAGGCCAAACTGACAGTTCAGAGTCGTCTTGAAGCCTTTCACGATGCTCTGGAGAGTAAACAGGAAGCGCAGAATCTGTTTGCGGTCGGGTTGCTGGATCTGGAAACCAAGGCCAAGATTGAGGCCCTTTTCTGGGATATCAGCGCGGAGATGGTGAAGTCCTACAAGTCCTCCGAGTTTGTCCCGGAGGAAATTCAGCTGCTGGAGGATTCCATGGGCGACCAGTTCCTCTGCAATTTCTCCCTTTTTCAGTCTTTGATCGATCACTGGGCTCTGGAACAGCTGTTTCCCATCATGCCGATTCAGCATCTCGACAGGGAACCGGACCGGGAGGCAACCCTCGTGGATATCACCTGCGACAGCGATGGACAAATAAAGCGCTTCATCGGGATGAATAAGGAAAAGGATACCCTCCCCATACACAGCTACCACCCGGGCGCCAATCCTCAGAGTCCATATTACCTGGGGGTATTCATGGTCGGCGCCTACCAGGATATCATGGGCGATCTTCACAACCTCTTCGGCCGTGTCAATGAAGTCCATGTCTTTGCCGACCCCCAGGAACCCAATGGCTACTATATCGAGGAAATAATCGAGGGAACCACCATCAATGAAGTCCTCGCCTACGTCCAATACGATAAAAAAGAACTCCGCAGACGCATCAAAAAACAAACAGACGCCGCCATCAAAAACGGTAAATTGAAACCCTCCGACGCCATGAGAATCCTTCAGGAATACGATTCCGGTCTCAACGATTACACGTACCTCTCATTTGAATCCGGCAGTAATGGATGAATCCGGATTCCAGCTTGAGTTGCCCCGGCACCGGCTGAGGGTGCCTGATGTATTGCGTGGGCTTTCCGCTTTGTTCTGGGGTTTGCCTGCCGCACTTGTTGCGGGTATTCAAGTGAGTCTTGATGCCCACGCGATGGGGTCGCGATTCATGCTTCCGGTTGGGGCATTCGCGCTGCTGGCCTACGGATCGCACCAGCTCAGATGGGTGTCGGTCACCGGTATGCAGGCATGGAACAACCGGGTGGATCTACTCAGGATCCTGAGTCTGGGACAATTGTTTCTCTCTCCCTTTCTCTTTTTTTATGCCCGCGCCCCGGACCATTGGCTTTTTATTGGGTCTCTCTATTTTCTGGGGCTGAACTGGGTGGGCTTTCTGATGGTTCTATGCCATCTGATTGGGGGGATTGTCCAGACCAGTCCCGACAGGACCCTCCATCAGGATTACCTCTGGATGAAGGGCTTCATCGGAGGGGCACTTACATTGCTGGCCCTCGGGTGGACGCTGCTTTTTGCCCGGATTTTTCTTCCTGAATTCGGTGTGGAGTTTCCGGTCCTGTATCTGATATATCCTCAGTTTCTGGGCACATTTCTGATTATATCCGCCATTTTTCCTGTGACCGTTCTAATGAATGTGCTTTGGAAGGTGAAGGAATACGTCTTTTTATTGGTGGTCCTCCACCCGTCTGAGAGTCCTCCTCCACTGCCGGATGTGAACGATGAGCCGGATCCATAAGCCCGCTCTGGGGCTGGAGCAGTGAGCCGGATCCGGGACTCCCGGTCCCCTTCGTTTCGGTGCGTCACATCCGTCAGGAAGTGCGCGGGTTTGAGAGAATATTTCTTGACCTGAACCGGCTCACAGAATCTCATGGTGGGCATGGATTCCATAAGAAAGTTCATATCAGGATTTCTTTTCCTGTCAGTCATTCTGGCATGTCAGTCGTGGGGACTGACCGGTCAGGCGGCCAAACGTCCGAATATTGTTTTCATTTTCTCCGACGACCATGCGGTGCAGGCCATAAGCGCCTACGGTTCGAAAATCAATAAAACCCCGAACATCGACCGCATCGGCGAGCAGGGAGCTGTCTTTGAGAATTCCTTCTGTGCCAATTCCATCTGTGGTCCATCCAGAGCCAATATCCTCACCGGCAAGCATAGTCATATCAACGGATTCCTCAGAAACGGAAACCGCTTCGACGGCGATCAGCCCACTTTTCCCAAGATGCTTCAGAAAGCTGGCTACCAGACTGCTATGATCGGCAAATGGCACCTGAGCAGCAACCCCACCGGCTTCAATTACTGGGAAGTCCTGCCTGGTCAGGGAAATTACTACAATCCGGATCTCATTCAGATGGATGGGGCCCGCAAACGTTACGAGGGGTATTGCACCGACATCATCACTGATCTGGCCCTCGACTGGCTGAAGCAGGGGCGTGACCAGGACAAGCCTTTTGTTCTCATGTGCCAGCACAAGGCCCCTCACCGCAATTGGACTCCGGCGCCGAGACACCTCGCCATGTTCGATGGTATCGACATTCCTGAGCCGGATTCACTCTTCGACGACTACAGTGGCCGAACCGGTCTCCTGAAAGAGAATGAAATGTCCATCAAAGACCATTTCCACTGGGGACACGACATGAAATTCCACGGCGAAAACCAGTTCCCTCAGTACTTTGCCGGTCAACACCGGAATAATGAATATACCCGAATGGATGAAGCTCAGAAAGCCGCCTGGGATGCCCACTACGAGCCACTCAATCAGGCCTTCATCAAGTCCATGAATGAGGGCAAACTCACTGACAAGGAAATCATCCAGTGGAAATACCAGCGCTATATCAAAGATTATCTCGCCTGTATTCAGGCCGTGGATGAAGGCATTGGCCAGGTGCTGGACTATCTCGACGAATCCGGTCTGGCTGAGAATACGATTGTCATATATTCCAGTGACCAGGGATTCTATCTGGGGGAACACGGATGGTACGACAAGCGCTGGATGTTTGAGGAATCGCTCAAGATGCCCTTTCTGATCCGGTGGCCAGGAGTCATCAATCCGGGAGTCCGCAGCAAGGCACTAATTCAGAATATTGATTATGCCCCCACATTTCTTGAAGCGGCCGGAGCCCCGATTCCTTCGGATATCCAGGGCCGCAGTCTGGTCCCGCTTTTCCAGCAGCAGGGAGTGCCGGGTGCCGACTGGAGAAAAGCTATCTATTATGCCTATTACGAGAATGCGTCCGTTCATGAAGTCCCCATCCACGACGGGGTGCGGACCGGGAATTTCAAGCTAATGTACTTCCCCCGAGGCAACCAGTACCAGATGTTTGACCTCAAGGCCGATCCACAGGAAATGACCAGCGTGCACAATAACCCCACATACAGCACCATCTTCAAAGGACTTCAGCAACAGCTCCACGACCTCAGGAAATTCTACGACAGGAATACAGCAGCCACCCAGGTCACCCGGGGCGACGAAAACTGGTGGAGAGAACGATTCCGCGACAAAAACCAACAGGCCCGACAGGGCAAGGCACGTCTCGCCTTCATCGGCGATTCCATCACCCAGGGCTGGGAAGGCCGCGGAAAAGAAACCTGGGACAAATATTACGCCGATCGCGATCCCATCAATCTGGGCTTCAGTGGCGACCGCACCGAGCACGTCCTCTATCGTCTGCAGAATGGCAACCTCAATAATATAAAGCCGGAAGTTGCCGTCGTCATGATCGGCACCAATAATACCGGCCACCTGATGCAGGAACCGGAGGAAGTCGCGGAGGGCGTACACGATATTCTCAATGTCCTTCACCAGCGGACTCCCGACACCAAAGTGCTGCTTCTCGGGGTCTTCCCGCGCGGAGCCGAAAAGTGGGATAAAATGCGCATCAATAATGAAGCCATCAATATCCGGATCAGACGCATGGCCGATGGCGATAAAATCCATTACATGGATATTGGTCACCTCTTCCTCGATGAGGACGGACACCTCCCCGCATCCATCATGCCCGACAGACTCCACCTCAATGAAGCCGGATATGCGATCTGGGCCGAAGCCATTGAATCCAAACTCAAAGAGTTGGGAATATGACATTCACCCGACCCGACATGTGTCATATCAATCTGAATTGATATTATGATTGCCGGAAATATATCAACCCGCAGAACCCTCTCCGGGTTCTTTTTATTTTTGATTACCGCAGTCATTGGCATCGCCGGGCCGCCGGATGACAGTGAGGAGAAGAAGCCAGCAACTGAAACACTGCAAAAGAGTCCGGCTCCGGAATTCAGCATGCGTGTTATTCGTCTGCCTCACGGATCATCTATGCGGCTTTCTGATGAATCCATCAGGAAGTGGATCAAAGACCATAAAGGCAAGGGTGAGTTGCCACTGTGGCTTACCAGCGGATTTATGAGTGAGGATCAGTCAAACCTGATTTGCCGCTTTGCCCTTGATAATGGATCCGGTCAGGTGGTCATCTCCAAAACAGCTCAACTGGATTTTGAGACACAAAAGCATTTCAAATCTCCCGACGGGAATGTCAGTATCTCGGCCAAGCCATACCGGAAAAATAAGGGATACAATTTCAGAATGAAAATGCGGATTTCTTCTCCGGATTCATTCGAGCCGATAATCTTTGATATTCCAACACATGAAAACCTTGTGCTGGCTGATGGTCAGATCCAGGTGCTTACAGTGTGGAATTCGAGGCAGGGTGTCCGTGGGGATTTCTATATGATCCTTGCGGGTGGAGCAAAGGACGGGTTTGTTTCTGATGCTCCAAAATCTCTCCCATTGACATCAGTCCCATGAAACCGATGGTTGTTCAGTCTTTGTGGATTTTATAATCACTCCAATATGGCGATGAAAACACTGACGATTTATTACATATTCCTGTTTATATATTTCAGGATGTATAGTATGAGAAAGTCTGTTGCCGTGGTGATGACATGTCTTGCCGGGCATGTCTCTGTCACTGGTGGTCAGTCTGAGTCCAATGCGGATTTGTGGTCGTTCCAGCCGGTTTCCAAAGTGGAAGTGCCACTGCGTGATGATCCCTGGGTGAGGCAATCGGTCGATGGATTTATCCTTTCAGGGATGAGAAATGCTAGCATGGAGCCAGCAGAGGAGGCAGATAAAGCCACCTGGCTGCGGCGGGTCACCTACGATCTGACGGGGCTGCCACCATCAAAGGAGGAATACGATAGCTATCTGAATGATGACTCATCAGGCGCGGAGATACGGGTTGTCGACCGGCTCCTGGCCTCGCCCCGGTATGGCGAGAGGTGGGCCTCGTACTGGCTCGATGGAGTGCGCTATGTTGAGGAGGTGGGGTATTTCAATTTTGGAAATCTGGGATGGCGTTACCGGGACTGGGTGATTGATGCGCTGAATAATGACATGCCCTATGACCGGTTTATTATCCATCAGATTGCCGGAGACCTGCTTCCCGATCCACTTGGGCGCAAAGTTTATCCCGAGGGAGTTATTGCCACCGGGTTTCTGTGCATGGGCAATTATGATGATCAGGAATCTGACAAGGAACGACTTTATGCCGAGGTGGCCGATGATCAGATCGATGTGGTCACCAGACAGTTTCTGGGATTGACGGTGTCCTGTGCCCGGTGTCACGACCACAAGTTTGATCCGATTTCCATGCGTGATTACTACGCGATGGCTGGCATTTTCATGAGCACACGCGTCCTCACAACCAATAACCGGATTGGGGCCAAACGCCTTGAGATTCCCATTCCTCTCATTGAGGACACTCAGAAAATTCAGGCTGTCAAATCCGAGATCGGAGACATCCGCAGAAAACTGGAAGCCTCGGCAGACAAGACACCAGAAAAGTCTGAGCTGGAGGCGGCAGTTAAATCGCTCAGTAACCATCTTGCCTGGCTGGAAGGAACGGCCATGGGAGCTGTGGAGGGCGGATACGAAAACAGCCGACACAAGATGATTGGCGACATGCCGATATATGAGAGGGGCAATCCCCACAGCCCGGGGGAAATTGTTCCCCGGGGAGTCATCAGTCGCATTGCGGGTTCTCACGATGAACCGATTGGCAACCGCACGTCCGGGTCCGGTCGTCTCGAACTGGCTCAATGGATTGCAGACAGTGAAAATCCGCTGACGGCCAGAGTTATGGTAAATCGCCTGTGGCAGCATCATTTTGGTCATGGCTTGGTGCGGACTGCCAGCAACTTTGGATCTCTGGGTGAAAAGCCAACCCATCCAGAATTACTGGACTGGCTGGCTCAGTATTTTGTGGAAAGCGGATGGTCGATCAAAGCCATTCACAGAGTGATGGTCCTTTCCGCAGCATACAGACAAAGGTCTGATGATAAATCGTCAATAGTTCACGATCCGGAAAACAGGTTTTTTTCAAGGTATCTGCGTCGACGCCTGACAGCTGAGCAACTGCACGATTCCCTCCTGTCGGTCAGTGGGCAATACCGTCCCGAAGCAAAAAATGGATCAGGTGCCAGAGCCATTTTCACATACACCGGTCATTTGAGACCGTGGAGAGAAGGGCAGGTCTTTGATGCTCCACCTGCCGGAACAATGGTCGCCAAACGGGATGAAAGCAATACAACTCCACAAGCTCTCTACCTGATGAATGACGCATTTGTCATTGAATCGGCAAAGGCCACATTCCGGCACCTTTCCCTGGCGCATACTGAGGATATCGTGACTCCGATATGGTGGCTGGTCTATGGCCGGAAACCATCCCCGGCTGAAATGGAATCAGCTCAGGCATTCCTGGAGTCATCATCCCATCCGTGGATGCTCTGCCATGTGCTTCTCTGTTCCAACGAATTTCTCCACATTGACTGAATCCATATCCATATACATCCACTCCGTATCTCTGACTTTATATGAAATCAAAATTCAATGCCGGACATTGCGGCCGCATCCATGACCTATCGGGAATGAGCCGACGTGAGGCTTTGAAGCGGGCAGGGGCCGGTTTTGGGATGGTGGCTCTGAGTGGAATGCTGGCCAGCGAATCACCCGCCTCAAGCAGTCCCCATTTCCGTCCCCGGGCCAAGAGAGTCATCTGGCTCTTCATGGGCGGTGGCGTGTCTCATGTCGACAGCTTTGATCCTAAACCGGAATTAAAGAATCGGCACCGACAGAAAATTCCCATTTCCCTCCCCGCCAATCTGAGGGACGGCAGTGACAAAATTCTGGCCTCTCCATTTTCATTCCGGCGGTATGGTGATTCCGGTCTGGCCGTCAGTGAATTATTTCCTCATGTGGCGGGGCACGTGGACAAGCTGTGTGTTATCCGGTCCATGCACTGTGACAGCATCGATCATACCGGAGCCACACTCCAGACATTCACTGGAGCTGTTTCTCTGCCTCGTCCCGGCATCGGTAACTGGGTTCTCTACGGACTTGGTGCCGAAAACCGGAATCTTCCAGGTTTTGTGGTACTTGGCCCCGACCAGCAGAGTGGAACAGCCACATACAGTCCCCGGTTTCTTCCCTCATCGTCCAGCGCCACCCGGGTGCACTGGAAATACTCTCAGGATGTCACGCCCCATCAGGCTCTCCCGAATCTCCGCAATGCCGCCGGACTGACAGAATCCGATCAGAAATTGCAGATGGATCTGTTGAGAAAACTCAATGGTCTGCATGCCGGGGGACATCCCGATAATGATCCGCTGGAGTCACGCACACGCGCTTTTGAACTCGCATTCCGGATGCAGATGACAGCTCCGGAGGCCTTTGATATTTCAGGGGAGACCGAGGCGACCCGGCGTCTTTACGGGCTGGATGATTCAAAGTGTCAGAGCTTCGGATACCGTTGTCTTCTCGCCCGTCGGCTGGCCGAAAGGGATGTCCGCTTTATTCAGGTCCAATGCGGCAAAGGAGATGGGCTCGACTGGGATCAGCACGGTAATCTCGAAGGGGGCCACCGGAATAATGCCAGAGCCACAGACAAACCCATCGCCGGACTGCTGCACGACCTCGAATCGCGGGGATTGCTCGAGGATACTCTGGTTGTCTGGGCCGGTGAATTCGGCCGCACGCCCACAAGCCAAGGTCAGGATGGCCGGGAGCACCATCCTCATGGGTACTCAATCTGGCTCGCCGGTGGAGGCGTTAAACCCGGCATGACCTATGGAACCACAGATGAATTTGGGTGGTATGCCAGGGAAAATCCCATGCATATCCACGATCTTCATGCCACGCTGTTGCACCTGCTGGGGATTGATCACGAATCACTGACTTACCGGTACAGTGGTCGCGATTTCAGGCTCACGGATGTATTCGGCGAAGTCGCCTCACCCATCATTGCATGATATGTATATATATATATGAATCAATGAGTGGCTCTTAGCGCCACTTTGCAGTTTTCCTGACGATACAGTCCAGTGTCTCCGGTTTCAGTTTTTGTGAGGCATCGCCCACTTTGCCGGATCTGAAAAAGAGTGGGAGGGAATCATTGGGGTTTTCCTTCTTTTCGGCGGACTGGCGTTTATTGAATTCGTGATTGTCGACGGCTTTTTGGGCGTGGGTTTCGGAAACATCCAACCCACAGAACCTGGCCGCAGTCACCAGTGAGCTGACGGGTGAGCTGATCATATCCTCGTAGCGGATGAGGAGTGTATCCTCCGGTCGTTCATTGAGGACGATGTCGGCTCTGGATGCCTTGTCAATCCAGTCATCAAGGTGCCGGAGACAGAATGCATCGAGATCGTGTCCCGCATCCTCGCGCAGTTTTTCATATCTTTGGTGGAAATAATAAAAGGAAACCAGCGAGTCTTCGGGCAGTCTCCTCAGGTAGAGAATCTTCCCGTATAGTTCATCAATGGAAAGATGGGCTTTCATCCAGGGGCGATCCAGTCCACCGGCGGTATGGCTTGCATAGGCCACATTCATGTGGACGTCAGGAATAATCTGATTCGGATGCCAGGCAAGATCGGTATTGGTATCGATTCCCTGGCGCTGGAATATGAGATCGGTGAGAAGGAAGCGCATCCATGTGTTACCAGAGCGGGGGTAGGATGCCACAAAAACCGCATCCCTCAGAAGCCAGTCCTTCAATACTCTGGCCGGATAAAAATGCGGGCTGCTTTCGAGCGCCTTATCCAGCACCTCCAGGGCTTCCTGCCTGCGGAAGGCTCTGGCCAGCTGACTGGCCTCAATATACAGGTCAGCGGGGCCGGGTGAGTGGGCCGCCTTGACCTTATCCCGGCTGTCAATTGGCTGCTGAGAGATTTCCGCAGTCGCTCCCGGGGTATTGGCCTCGGACCGGACCCCATTGACATCAGATATCACGGGTCTCCGGGGGCTGGCCAGGGGATCGCGCCACGCAAATAAAGTCACGACATAATTCTGACTCTGAAGGGCCTCAAAGGGAGGTTTTTCCGGATCCTCAATCCATGTGGCCTCATGGAAATCTCCAAATGAACACCGGAATCCCGCTCGCTCGAACAGATGGACCAGCTCACCGATGCCAGCCTGATCCCGGCAGTGGGGGAACTGGTGGATCTCGATCACCCAGTGCCGGGCGCGATGGAGACTGTCTGCAGCATCCCGGACCACCTCAAACTCGGCTCCTTCAATATCCATTTTAACCAGGTCCCAATCCTCACTATCGAGCAGACTCCTCAGATGGGTTGATGGGGTGAGGGTATTGGTCTGATCTGTGCAGACATAGCCGGAATCATCGCCTGATGGATGGAAATTCACGCCCCGGTCGTGGGTCCAGATCGCCGACGAATGGGGAGTGACACGATCGAGATTCCAGACTTCGATATTCCGTTTCAGAATCTCAGCAATGGCCGGGTCGGCTTCATAGGCATCGATGCGTGCCTCTTTGAAATTGTGGTACCAGAAAAGGGATGCCAGTCCGGTATGTGCCCCGCAATCCAGAATTCTCCGCACCGGCTGATCACTTCGTACCGCATAGAGCCGGTCGCGGAATATCTGAATCGACTGGTGGAAAAATCCGTGGAGATCGGCAAATTCCCACATATTTCCGTCCATGCGGACACTGCCCGGCACACTTCTTGGAAATTCGGCCAACCTCGGCTGCAGCTCGGTCAACACCTGCCCCAGCTTCCCGGATGGAAGTTCATGCCAGGAAATCACATTCCTGAAGTTCGATGAATTGAGTCGGGTTCCGTGTCCGGTATTCTGGTTGCCCGATTGTGTTCCCGGTTTGGCATTGGCTGTCAGATTCAGATTCATTGGGATCCTCACAATACATTTCGCCACCTATTGCAGGAAATTTCTGCCCGCTAAGCGGTGGCTATCGGAATTCAAGCAGGAATCATGCCCTCCCGGATCCGGGCATAAGCATGAGCATTTTTTATTCAACCGGCGCGAAATCTCTGGATCAGGCTTTCGAGTCTTTCCGGGGTGGGGGGGCTGGACAGTTCCTGTGTCACCGATCTGATATCCTCCACTGGCAGGTCCCACCATCTCAGTTTCAGCAACAGCTCAATTGTGTGGTCATCAAATCTTTTTCGGGCCAGCATTGCCGGATTGCCCCCGTGGATTTCATAGGCACCGACGTCCCTGACCACCGTGGCATTGGCTGCGATCACCGCCCCTGTGCTGATTCTGACACCCGACATGACTGTGACGCCGTGACCAATCCAGACATCATCTCCAATAATCACGTCCCCTTTTGTGGATGGGTGCCCGGTGATATTCTGTCCGCCCAGATCTTCAGCATACATGTGGCCGAACGGGAAAGTGGTAATCCAGTCGGTCCGGTGGTTGCCTCCAAGAAATACAGTCATTGAAGCGGCAATGGAACAGAATGAACCAATGACAAGCCGGGCGCCTTCACCCCATTCCTTGACCAGGATATTCTCCATTCCGTAGGTATACCGTCCAATTTCAATTGGGCTCTTCCCCACCTGACCCACCTGTATATGTCTGTGATTCATACTTTTGCCGGAGTTTCCTTCAAATGCCTCCCACTCTGGGGGATTCCCCATGGATTCTCGTTCAAAACCAGCCATCACTTTAATGGACTCTTCTAAAACTGGTCCAATTTGTTGTTGGCGCAACCTGCGGGAGAAAAGGCAGTTCCACGATTTCTGCCGGTCCAGCTTCTCCGTCCCGACGAATCATTGGAGCCACTCAGATGGCATTTGTTTTTCTTGCGCTTGCTGCATTGGGGGAGGTAGAATGCCGATTCGCTGCACCCGTAGCTCAATTGGATAGAGCGACGGTTTCCGGAGCCGTAGGTTACAGGTTCGATCCCTGTCGGGTGCACCACTTTCCCTTACAATAATTCCAATTCCAAACTTCAAGACCATCCCTCAGGGGGGACATATCAGGCGTTTACATCGCACCGAAATAGACGGGTTTTAAATTAGAGAGAAATCAGTCTGAAATTTTGATGTATTCCAGCGATTTTAGCGAGAGAAGGCAGCGACTGATGGGTGATTTGGCAGCATACTGGGCAAGCGCTCTGGCTGTTGGAGTCACTGTGACTCCAATCCGGAAAGCTGGGGCTAGTCAGGTTGTTTCCAAAAAGATCCAAGAAGGCCAACGACGATGCCAAGACCCAGCGACCAGGGAAATATCTGCCCCGCGACAATCGCTCGCTCGGAAACCGCAAAACCGAGAGCCGTCAAAATGAACCCAATCGGCAGACCGACAATTGAGAAGACTAAAAATCTTGTAGGTGAAAAGCTCATGTTTATCACCATAGACCAGGATTCGTGCAGCCGCAGTCAAATATTCCAACTCACTGCCACCCGTCTGATTATGGGTTGCGAGGGGACAGCCAGAGGAGGATTGCCTCCAGCGAAAATCCTGCCCCATTAAACAGGCTTGAAACTTATCCCACGAGAACAGCCACTTGCTGCTTTCCGTGCCTGTGGCTTCGGGATTCGGGCACATTGAAACCACTCTGACTGACAAGCTGCGTCAGAGATACAATTTAAAATTTTGTTGCATTCCACTGGATGGTTATTGGAACCTTGACCCTATCCTTAAAGACTTTTCTGGGGAAACCCGGCGGATCCGAACCAGTGATCAATAATGAATAAAAATAAACGACCTTTTCGTGTGAAACGCTTTGTTGTTCCAGCCATGCTGGCAGCGCTCTTTGGTATTATTCACCTCGGGCTTCAGGCCAATCCGGTAAGATATGCTGCTGCCGATCCGTCCAAGGGCAGAAAACTTGTGTTTGTGGCCAGCGATCATGAGTATCGCTCAGAGGAGACACTTCCGGCATTGGCCCGTATCATGGCTGTGCATCACGGGTTTGATTGCACGGTGTTGTTCGGTTTGAATGAGGACGGTGAGATCACTGCAGGGGCATCCAATATCCCCGGACTGGAAGCCTTGAAGGACGCTGATGGACTTGTTCTTTTCACTCGTTTCCTGGCACTGCCGCCAGAGCAGATGAAGCATATTGATGATTACCTGAACCGCGGCGGTCCGGTGGTCGGGCTGCGCACCTCAACCCACGCCTTCCGATACCCCGATAACAGGAAGGATGACCCCTTCTATAAATATCATTTCCAATCCGGTGCTGAGGACTATAAGAGAGGGTTTGGTCATCAGGTGCTTGGGCAGACCTGGGTGGGCCACTACGGGCGCAATCACCGTCAAAGCACACGCATCTCCCTGGTGCCGGAAAAAAAAGGTCATCCCATTCTCCGGGGTGTGAAGGATGTGCACGTGCAGGCCGGTGGTTATAATGCCGAACCGCAGGACGACTGGAATATCCTCACCATGGCGCAGCCCCTTATGAGCATGGAGCCGAATGGTAAACCGGATCCGGAGAAACCTCCGATGGCCAGCGAATGGACCCGCACCTACACCGGCACTAATGGTCAGCCCGGACGCGTGTTCACATCCCTCTACGGTGCTTCTGAGGACATTCTCAATGACGGCTATCGTCGTCTGCTTATCAATGGTATTTACTGGTCGCTCGGGCTCGAAGATCAGATCACTGGTGACTCGAAGATAGCTTTTGTCGGTCCCTATAAACCAAATACTTTCCGGAGTCGTGGTGAAGCCAAAGGCGTGAAGCCGGCCTTGTACAATGCACTCACCAGCCCGATTCCCGCGAACAACAACACAGGGCGGAATACGGCCCGGACTGCAGCACAGCAGGCGGCCCCACCCAAAGTGAATCTGCCACCTGGTGTTGAGGCACCGATGAATCCGGAAAGTGTTGCTTTCCGGTCCAGACAGGCACCCGGGAAACTCTCAGTCAGGAACGACGACAGCATTGTTATCATCGGCTCGGGCATGGCCTCGCGCATGAATCATTTTCCGCACTTTGAGACTGAGGTCTTTCTGCGTTTCCCGGACAAAAACATCACCATCCGCAATATGGGTGATGAAGGCAATACCCCGGGATTCCGTCCCCATCCCGGCCGCAAGCAGGAACAGCAGTACGCCTTTCCCGGCGCGAAAGAACTGCTCCCGGCTGAGTTGCAGGCATCATCCAATCCACAGGGACATTTCGAGACACCCGATCAATGGCTGACCCGCCTGGAGGCGGATACCATCATCGCCTTCTTCGGTTTCAATTCCTCATTTGGTGGTCCCAATGATGTCGAACGCTATAAAGCGGAACTCAGAGCTTTTATCCGCCACACGCTTTCGCAGAAGTACAATGGAGAATCGGTGCCTCAGCTGGCTTTGGTCTCGCCCACGGCAGTTCAGGATATCTCGGACCAATTCAGTGTGCCTGACGGATCGCTTGAGAACAGGAACCTGAAACTTTATGCCGATGTGACGCGGGAAGTGGCTGAGGCCAATGGCGCCCTCTTTGTCGATGCCTTCACCCTGTCGCAGGGGTGGGGCGGCGCACTTACTGTCGACGGCGCGCTCCTCAATGATGCCGGTTACAAAAAGCTGGCGCCCGTTCTGGCAGACAGGCTTTTTGGTCAGGCCAGCGTCAGCGAATCAAGGCGTGCAGCTGTGCATGCCGCTGTGGTGGAGAAGAATTTCACCTGGCTCAATGATTTCAAGATCCCCAATGGTGTGCATGTGTATGGTCGTCGCTACAATCCCTTTGGTCCGGGCAACTATCCGTATGAGTTGAAGAAAACCCGGCAAATGACCGCAAACCGGGACCGAGCCATCTGGGCCACATTGCAGGGTGAGGATTTTGACCTCGCCGCAGCTGATGCAGGCACTCTCGAACTGCCCCCTGTCGAAACCAACTACAAGCCAAGCAACAAGAATGGCCTGATTGATTACCTGCCCGGCAAAGTTGCCGAAACCAGAATAGAAGTGCCAGAGGGATATCATGTCGACCTGTTCGCGTCAGAACAGACCTTCCCCGATCTTAAAAATCCTGTTCAGATCGCCTTCGACAATAAGGGCCGGCTCTGGGTGGCCACCATGGAAAGCTATCCGCACTACCGCATTGGTGATCCCCGTCCAAAGGACAAGCTTCTCATCTTTGAAGACGTGGACAAGGACGGCATCGCCGACAGGCAGACCATCTTTGCCGACGACCTGCATATTCCCATTGGATTCGAGATCTCGCACGACGGTGTCTATGTTTCCCAGAGTGGCAGTCTTGTTCTGCTTCGGGATGTCGATGGTGACGATCAATACGACACCTCCGAGATACTTCTCAGTGGCTTTGACGATCACGACACCCACCACGCAATCTCCGCCTTCTGTGCCGATCCGAGTGGAGCCATTGTCATGTGTGAGGGGGTTTTCCTGCATTCGAACACCGAGAGTATTTACGGACCTGAGCGTGCGACGAATGGCGGATTCTGGCGTTACAGTCCTCAGCGCAAACACATCCTCCGCTATGCACAGTTCAGTATTCCCAATCCCTGGGGTGTGGCATTTGATGAATTCGGTCAGGACTTTTTCCTGCATACGTCCGGCCCGAGCATGACGTGGATGCTGCCAGGCACAGTGAAGGCCCGATATGGTGCGAATCTCAGAGCGCCCGATCTTCTGACCAGCAACAAGGTGCGTCCAACATCCGGTATTGAGTTTGTCTCCAGCCGGCATTTTCCCGATGATGTTCAGGGAGATATCCTGATCAATAACAACATCGGTTTCCTCGGGGCCAAGCAGCACCGGCTGATTGAGGAAGGCACCGGCTTCACCACCGAATTCGTCCAGGATCTCTTCGTTTCAAAGGACCTGAATTTCCGCCCGGTGGATCTTGAATTTGCCCCCGATGGTTCGCTCTACGTGGCCGACTGGCAGAATGCGCTGATAGGTCATATGCAGCACAGTGCCCGCGATCCAATGCGCGACCATGAGCACGGCCGCATTTACCGGGTGACATACCCGGGGCGCCCTCTGGTTGAACCCGCCATGATCGATGGTGCCTCCATCGGTCAGCTCCTGGAAAATCTGGCCCTCCCCGAGCTTCGGACCCGCTACCGCACCCGTCGCGAACTGCGCGGACGCAATGCCACTGAAGTTGCCGAAGCCGCGAGCGCCTGGGCCAGAGAGCAGAACGACGAGAGGTTGAAACTTGAAGCCCTCTGGGTCACGTGGGGTGCCGACATGGTGGATGTCAGTCTGCTGAACCAGTTGCTCAACTCGGAGGATCACCGCATACGCTCAGCCGCAGTCCGTGTCGCCCGATATAATGCCCACCGACTTCCCAACCTGACTGAGATTCTTTCCGTGGCGGCAAACGATCCGCAGGGCCGGGTCCGTCTCGAAGCTGTCATCGCCGCGACGTACCTGCCGGCTGATGAAGGTGTCGCTGTTCTCACTATTGCCCGGGCAAAGGACGTTGACTCCAGTATGGAACAAAGTTTCCAGTTTGCTGAAAAGGTATTCTCCGGGCAGGCCGCTGAACGCGAAGCCACTCGGAAGGTCACTGCACCGGACCATCTAGCCGGTGCCGACGCGGCCCGTTTCATCGCGGGCGCTCAGATTTACAGCCGCGAAGCACATTGCATCACCTGCCATCAGCCCGATGGAAAAGGTCTGCCCGACTCTGGCTTTCCACCAATTGCCGGCACAAAGTGGACCAATGGTGATCCCGATCGACTCATCAAACTCACCCTGAATGGTCTCTTCGGCCCAATCGAGGTGCTGGGTAAAAAATATCCAGGCCAGGTTCCGATGACTCCATTCGGATCACTTCTCAACGACGAGGAAATAGCCTCCGTTCTGACCTATGTACGCAATTCATTTGGCAATCAGTCATCGCCTATCCAGCCAGCCCATGTGAAACGGGTCCGCGAAGAAATAAAAGCCACTCCGGGACTGATGAACCCCGATGATCTGCTCAAACAGCATCCGATGAATTGAGCAGCTTAACCTGAACGGGAACGTCCTTGTCCAGGACAATCCCGGATTGGCAAAAGCAAAGGAGGGTGGACATTCCTGTCCGCCGGTTGAAAGTCCGAGGCGTGAAGGAAAACCCGCCCTCCTATATGCAGCGTTGCGGCGGAAAATACAAAGTTGGAGATAACAGGAGGGCGGACATTCCTGTCCGCCTGTTGCAAGTCCGAGGCGTGAAGGAAAACCCGCCCTCCATTGAATTGAATGCCGGTTGGCAACTATCCTGTGGGCGGGTGGCTTCATAATCTCGGATATAAATTTGTAATCTTCCCAGCTTGGTCTGTTCCCAATATTGGGATGAGCCTCGTGAGGATATTGGTTGCTTTCCACTTTTCCTGAAAAAAACCCGTTGCAATAATTGAGTGTGTGGTTGAAATTGGCTCACAGAAAATTAATAGATACATAAAGAAATGATGGAAGAGAGAAAAACCAAATCAAAGGCTTGGCTGATTTTTATGGTATTATTTCAATTGGCACTCTTTGCCATATGTCTGTCGCTTGTATGGGAATTCGATATATGGATGGGCATATCTCTGATGTATCCGGCATATATTATCGCGGGAGTGGTATCACTTGGAATATTGATGATTCCGGTAATGGTCGAGCGGCGTTGGTTTATTACTGTGATGCCAGCGGTATGGACGCTGATACTGACTGCCCTGCCGATTCTGCCCAACAGTCCACTCAAACCTTTGCTCTGGGGTATGAAAGATCTGAATCAGGACATGGATCGTGATGCCATTATCCAGACTCTTGAAAAAAGATATCAGGGATCAAACTTTCCCGGTATCTATGTGAATTCGGAAGAGCACAACAGAATCTGTATCAAACTGAATGGAAGACCGCCGGAATTGGGAGCGGAGTCCCTCATCGTCATGCTTGAGGATGGCAAGTATGCACACGCCAAATTCCACGCCGACTGACGTCCCCAGTCCCCAGTCAATGGTCCGGTGGGGAAAATTCCGGGCTGACAATCCTGCGTCCGGCTGGCAATCTCCCCGAGGATGGAACGGAAGTTTGACAGAATGGAGGCATTCGCAGCGGCTTTTTCAGAGAGCCGGTTTGAGCGGGAGTATCATGGGTATTTCGAGTTATTCAATAAGGGGGAATACTATGAGGCTCACGATGTGCTCGAACACCTCTGGCTGCAGAGAAAGGGCACCACTGAATACAATTTCTTCAAAGCTCTCATTCAGTATGCCGGGTGTTTTGTGCATTTGAAAAAGGCCAAGACCGGCCCGGCACTGAGGCTGTTCCATTTGTGCCATTCTTACCTTGAGGGATACCCGGACTCGTTTCGTGAACTCAATCTGCATCAGCTCAGAACTGAAATTCGTCAGTGGATCGAATACATCGAAAAGTCCGGGAATGTTTTCAAATGGGACCAGGTTGAACCTCCGGTTCTCAGACTGGAACCTGATTTGAATTGAATGCTATGGGAAACCACCGGGTGCCGGAATTCTTTAGTTGTTAAGGCATCGCAGAGTCCAATGGTGCGGGGTGAGAAGAGGAATGAACAGATACAGAATAATTCAATAGTCCACTCAGGGGCTGTCTAAAAACTTCTTGCCAGACCGATATTGAGCTGGATGATAAGGCTATTATGAGTGGACAGGGATCAACAGGTAATGTCTTAGCTGCAATTTGCTCGTTCTTCATACCTGGGCTGGGGCAGCTTGTGCAGGGGAGAATACTCAGTGCGGCAATCCATTTCATATTGGCCGGTGTTTTATGGTTTGTACTTCTGGGATGGGTCATCCACATATGGTCCATTGTGGATGCCGCGAGATATAAGGGTGGTTAAATAGTCGCTGTTCAGCAGTGGCCTCCGAGGTTATCCTCGGAGCATGATTTTTCAGATTCTCAGGCTGCGTGCTCTGGCCATTGTGCTGATGGGGATGTCGGGAATGTCCGTCAGTCTATCCGCTGGAGAGTTGAGTCTGCTTTCAAGCGGAGTTCATGAGATTGATTTCCAGCAGGTTGCCACGGGTGAGTTTGTTATGACCACTACTGGCAGCGATCCGTATTTTTTTGTGGAGTTTGGGGATGACTCGGATCCATCCGGTGGGGATGAAAGGTGGATTCTGGCTTTTGAATATTTCTCCCTGAGCGGGGCGAAATTCCTTCAGGTTTTTCTGACTCCGGGAGTCAATGAATCCGAGAGCAGTCTTTTTCCGGGGATTGAACCAAGCCAGGGCTGGACAACCTACTGGGCCGATGTGACAGATCTGATGGCAAAACGGCAGGGCAGGGGTAGGATCTCGGGATTCCGGCTCGATCCAGGCAACCAGTCAGGAGCCGACTTCAGAATCCGCAATATGCAGATTCGTCCTCCAAATGAATTTGAGAACCGGATCCTCGAGCAGAATGAATCTATAAAATCCCAGGAACGCGATGCCTCGGAGAGATTGCGGAAATATGTGTATGAAAGCCATTTTCCCGGGAAGATAGATAAGGTGACTGTGACATCTGAGGAATTGCATCTGTCCGGCCGACTATCGGGCGGGAGCGCGCCGGGTGAAAAAATCAGAGTTGGCGGTTTTCGTATCTCCCGGGCGCCGGGCAATCCGGGGATTCCGACGCTCTCCGCTGGCCTCGATGTGAGAGAGGACAATGATGGGGGTTTTGATATTCGTGTTCCGGTCAGCCGCCTGAACGGGGATTCAGACATAGAGGCCCCTGAACATCTCAAATGGGCTCTTTATACGGATTCTGAAACCGGGGATGGCACCCAAATAGTCAGGCTTCTCAGTGCATTTCACTACCCGGATGAAGTGGAGAGTCTATATAATTATCCTGAAGAGAAGCCCTTCAATCGGAAAGGGTTGGGGGCGTGGGGACCCGGGCGTCCAGAATCGGATCTAGAGGATCTCGGTGTGTCGGCCGTCACAGTCAATATACTTGTCAACAGCCTGCTGAGATCCACTCAGGCACCGGAATGTGAACCCTATGAATTCGGTGGCCGTCAGTGGTATGTACATATGCCGACCCTGCATCGCTATGACAGGACTATCAGGTCGGCCACAGAAAAGAATCTTATTGTTTCGGCTATAATACTTGTGCCGCATGGCGGGAGTTTTGCCGACAAGTTGCTGGGCAGGCTCGTGGCGCATCCGGATGCCCAGCCTGCGGGGATTTATGTCATGCCCAATCTCGAGAATGATGGCGGGGTGGCGGCTTATGCCGCCATCCTGGATGTCCTGGCATCGCGATACAGCCGGCCTGATAAATTATATGGGCGCATCCATTACTGGATTATACATAATGAAGTCAACAGCGGGTGGGTATGGACCAATGCAGGTGAAAAATCATCACTCCGATACATGGATCTATATACCCGATCCATGCGGCTCACCCACCTGATTGCCAGAAAATACAATCCACATGCCAGAGTTTTCATTTCTCTGGACCACCACTGGACCACTCAGCACGGTGATATGGGATATACTGGAAAAGAGGTTGTGGAGCATCTGCATACGCTCTGCCTCAGGGAAGGGGATTTTGAATGGGCGGTGGCCCACCATCCCTATCCCGAGAGTCTCTTCAAGCCGGATGTGTGGACGGATGCGGAGGCCATCGATTCATTTGATACCCCTAAAATCACCTTCAAAAATCTTGAGGTTCTGGAGAGGTGGCTCAGTCAGCCAGCCTACCGTTTCCGTGGCGAACCCCGGCTCATTCACCTGAGCGAACAGGGCCTCAATTCACCAGATTATTCAAAGGAATCCCTTAAGCTTCAGGCGAAGGGAATGCAATACGCCTGGGACAAAATGCTCCCACTCAAAAGCATCGAAATGTTTCACTACCACAACTGGGTGGACAATCGTCACGAAGGCGGACTCCGGATCGGGTTGAGAAAATTTCCCGACGATCCGGATGACCCACTAGGTAGAAAACCGATCTGGTATGTTTTCCGCGACCTTGGAATGAATGAGAATGAGAATGAGGGGCGGAAAAATGCTGATACGGGCGAGTGAAATGAGTTGGGGCGGGAGAGTCTTGAATTGCCAAAAGGACTCACAGGTTTATGCTGGGTTCCATGCAGTCAGAGGGAGATCAGAGTAGGAATCCGGGGGTGGGTGAAGTATCGGCCAGAAACCTCCGATGGTGGATTCCCATGATTCTTCTGACTGTTTACGGCGGATGGATCTATTATCTGCACATTCAGGAAAGCATGCTTGCCCGGGCCATGACGGTCCTGGCACTGGTACCTCTGGGGCTTCTATTGTGGCTGTGGTGGACATTTCTGAGCGGTCAGAACCGTGCAGGGAAATGGAAAAGCTTCCTTTTTGGAAGTGCAGTCGTCTCCTCACTCGTTTTATTTTTTATTTTTGCTGTCCGGTATGAAGGTTCAACAGATGGTGCGGCCCTTCCGAAATTCGCGTGGAAATGGAGTCCCACGACAGAGGAACTCAGTGCCGGTCTTGAGATAAATCAGGGCGATCTGCCTGAGCAGAATGCGGGTGACGTGAATATTGAAATTCCTGGAGTTTTCAATCCATCACCGCGATATATGGGTGTGGATGGATATGGAATCATATCCGGGGTGACTCTGAATACAGACTTTATTGCAAACCCTCCTGAACAACTCTGGAAACAACCCATCGGCGAAGGTTGGGCCGGCTTTTCACTGGTGGATTTCAGAGCGGTGACCCAGGAACAGCGAGGCCAGGAGGAACTGGTCACCTGTTACAATCTGCTGGATGGATCCCTTGTGTGGTATCACTCCGATGAGGCCCGATTTGAGGAATCCATGGGAGGCGACGGTCCCCGGGCCACTCCCACTATTGCCGGGGCGTTTGTCTATTCCATGGGGGCCACCGGGATAGTCAATGCTCTCAATCTCGTCGATGGCTCACTTGTCTGGTCCAGAAATATCATGGAGGGAGCCAGTCCTTTGATATGGGGTAAGAGTTCGTCTCCTTTGTTTCTTGAGGATCAGAATCTACTGATTGTCACCGGTGGGAATTCGGGCGGGGCCACAGTCTATGCCCTGAATGCGTCAACGGGGGAAATTGTCTGGCAGTTCGGCAATACCCCCGCCAGTTATGCGACCCCCGTCTTGAGTGAAATTCTGGGTGAGCGTCTGATAGTCAGTGTGAATGAGAATGAAGTGGTGGGTCTTGTGCCGGAATCCGGAAAGTCGCGCTTTGTGGTTGACTGGCCGGTTGGCATGATGCCGAGCACAGCCAAGTCGGCCCAGCCGCATATTATCGACGGAGATAAAATTTTCATGTCGGCCAGCTACGGAATTGGCAGTCTGATGACCAGGCTGGTCCGTAATCCGGAAGTTGGATCCATCTCATCAGAGACACTCTGGCACGCCAAAACCCGTATGAAGACCAAATTCAGCAGCACTGTCATACTCGATGGACACGCCTACGGACTCGATGAGGGCGTGCTCGCCTGCAGCCGTCTTGAGGACGGCCGCCGGGTCTGGAAAGGCGGCCGATATGGTTTTGGCCAACAGCTTCTTGTCGGCAATATCCTTCTGGTGCAGGCTGAAGATGGCCGCATTGTGCTCGTCGATGCCACACCCGGGGAATTCAGAGAACTGGCGTCCTTCCAGGGATTGGATGACAATACGAAAACCTGGACCATGCCGGTACTCGCAGGCCAGTACCTGCTTATCCGCAATGACCGTCAGGCCGCCTGCTACAGGTTGCCGGTTATAGATTAGTATAAAGATTTTAAGTCGCAGGATATATAATTCGTATCCATTCCGAAGAACAAATTATACAATGACAACATCTGGAATATAATTGTGTATTACGCACCAGCTCTATAGGTAAAGAAATGTGGGCCCCAGGTTTCCGGGAAGAGACTCTGGTATTCTTTGAGTCTGTATCTGGGGTCGATGAGGAGAGCGCTGCCTTTGTCTGATTCACTTCGGATGAGTCTGCCGACGGCCTGAATGACTCTTGTCATGCCGGGGTATATATATGCGTAGGCGAAGGCGCGGTCTCCGCCGAGTTTTTCGGTGAAGTGGTCGCGGATGAGATTTCTTTCAAGGCTGATCTGAGGCATTCCGACTCCGACGACACTGAGGCCGGCCAGAGAGCCCTGCGGGAGGTCGATGCCTTCGGCGTAAATGCCTCCGAGGACGGCCAGGCCTACGTGGCGGGATTTCGGCTCCCTGGATTTGAGGAAATTCAGAAATTCATCCCGGGATGCCTGAGCTGACTGGCGTTGCTGCGCCAGGATTTGGATTGACTCAGGAAGAATCGCTTCAATCTCGCGGGCAATTAGTTCCAGGTAATCATAGGAGGGAAAGAAAATAATATGATTGCCTGGTGTGCGTTCAACAAACCTTATCAGCAATCTGGCAATGACCGAGGCGGTGGACTTCCTCGAGCGGAACTGGGTGCGGATATTGTCTTCGATCCAGAGTTTGAGATTTTCTGTCGGGTAGGGGGAGGGGATGGCGACTCTGGACGATGGAAGTCCAGGAGTGAGCCAGTGTTCGAAATATTCCGCGGGCTCGAGGGTGGCGGAGAAGAAAATGATGGCGTGCTGGTGGCGGAAGGTTTTTTCGAGTCTGGGTCCCGGGTCGAGGCAGAGAATTTCCAGTTGTTCATTATTCAGGACCAGGTAATCGGAATCCACGCGGTTCGCACGGCTCTGGCAGAAGTCGGAAATCTGAAACCATGTATTCAAAAGCGCTTCCCGGAATGAACTGTCCTCATTGAGCACGAGCCACTTTTCCGCCGCGGATTTGAAATCATCCAGTGCCTTGAGAAATTCACCGGGCACATCGTCGGCAATCTGTTCCTGCTGGGAATTGCCGGGGGCCGGCCAATGCACCAGGCACCGGTTCAGGGCATCCCGGCATTCCGGCAGGTGTGCGCGCAGACCCGTCTGTGCCCTGGTCAGTATGTTTTTCTCCAGCAATGCCCCAAACATTTTCCTGGCACGGTCGGGCAGGTTATGCGCCTCATCAATAAGCAGGATGATTCTGCGGTCGTGGTCGTCCGTGAAGAAGGCCTTGATGGCCGCCTTCGGGTCAAGTGCGTGATTGTAGTCGGCTATAATGACATCGGCCCACTTGACCAGTTCGTGGGAGAGGGCGGACGGACAGACCTGGTGATCGAGTCCCCATTGACGCAATGTGGTCTGGTCCCAGTGGTCATTTGTATCCAGCAGCTTCAGTATTGCATCCCGGGATCGGTCGAAATATCCCGCGGCCAGCGGGCACTGTCGCATGTCACATCCACTCGGGATATCGGTGTGGCACCATTCGGCCGCCGCACCCAGTGTGACTGAACGGATTCTGGCACCGTTATTGCGCAGGGCGAGCAGAGCTTTTTCCGCATTGGTTTTATTTGAGTTGCGCGCAGTCAGAAAAAACACCAATGCTTCGGGGCGATGGCTGGAATATTCGATGGCAGGGTAGAGGACAGCCATGGTCTTACCAAGTCCTGTGGGTGCCTGGACGTATTGAATGCTCCCGTCCTGCAGGACATTTCTGATGGAGCTGACAATGGTGTCCTGTCCGTCGCGGGTCTGGGCAAAGGGAAAAGTGAGCTGTGGAGCCGAGGAGATTTTCTCCTGTTCCCAGATGAAGCGTCTGTCGAGAACATCGTTGAATGACTCAATGGCCTCATCGAAAAAAGTTGTGAGTGAATCCCGTGAGAATGAATCACGGAACACGGATATGAGCCCGGATTCAATTTCGAGATAGGTGAGCTGGATGTCGACGGAACTCAGCGAATCCCGGTCGGCGAGGATGGACGCATAAATTTTTGCCTGAGCCCAGTGTGTGTCAACTGGCTGGCCCTTCCATCGGGGGGTGACGGTTTTTATTTCCTCGACCAGAGTTGCATGAGCCTGCGGCCAGACCCCGTCCGCCCGTCCGCGCAGGAGCCAGCAGTAGGCACCCGACGGAGCTTCGACAATACGGCTGAGAGGGACTTCCGCCACGTATCCGTCCGGACGGGAATCCTGAATCTGCTGGTGTCCACGTATTCCTTTGACGGCGCGCTGGGGACCGGAGAAATTCCGGTCCGACCACAGGTCTCCCCGGCGGTGACACCAATCCACCAGTTCACGGACTGACACCATGAAGTGCGGTTTCTCACTGCGGGGCACCGGCAGATCCATGGACAGTCAGACAATTTCGACAGAGCAAAGCTGAGTCGGCTCAGGAGAGGACGCTGTCTCTGGCAACCAGATCGAGGTGCTTGAGCATGCGGGCGGCCTGCCAGACCTTCTGGCGGTTCTCTTCACCGATGGAGGAAAGATTCGGATAATGCGGGCCGGTGGCGGCAATCTCAGCCAGCTCGACCGCCTCGTGGAGCACGCGGATCGGGTTGATGGAATTGCGGAGGTCTTCTAGTTGAGTGAAGACCATTCTGACATGCTCGGAGTGATCCCAGTCGCCTTTGACGAGGGCTCTGAGCATGGACATGGATTGCTTGGGGGCGACACAGACGCATCCCGAGGTGAAGCCTCCGAGTTTAAAATCTCGCAGGTGGATGATGGCGGGTTGTTCGCCGATACCGCTCATGATCATGGCGGGGTCCACGCGGTCGATCAGGTCAGACAGGACAGCATCCTGTGCCGGGTCTTCCCGGACAATAGCGTATTTGATGACGGAGATGAGTCCGTCATTGACCAGCCGGGCGGCATCCGCATTGTCGATATACCCTTCATTTTTGATATAGAGAACAACTTTTTTCCCCAGGGCTTCACACGCTTTCCGGATGCCTGTCGCGACGCCCGATTCGGTGGCTGCAAACGCGGCCGGCAGCACCATGACCGTCGGATAGGACGAGTTTTTGAGAATGTCCACCTGGTCCATCATGAATCCAAAAGATGGTCCAATGGATGGAATCACCAGCGTCTGATCTCCTGCCAGCGATTCGAGCATGCCAAGGGATTTCTCGAAATCGCTCAGTGAAATATTGTAAAAATTCGCATTGCCTCCGTAGAGGAGCGTCCTGATCCCGCCCCTTTCCAAATAGGAGATGATTTTGCCATTCTCCTCGTGGCTCAGGCTCAGGTCCCCGTTCCGCGCCAATGGCGGAACGGCCACCACCGACTCCTTCAACTGCGCCGCTGTCATTTCGCTGGTCTGCATGGCGGCGAGGTTAGCTTATTATGGGAGATGGGTCAAATGGGAGGTATGGGCGTTATGGGGTTGATGAGAGTTTGTGGTTTGGGGGGACATTGAAACCCCATCAGGCAGGATTGACTGATGGGGCTGGAAATGCCTGGGGTCTGGTCAGTTATTTATCTTTGAATTTGTTTTAGTGATACTTTGGTCAGACCCCGCAGAAGCTTTTATTGCAGTTTGATGATCTTCACTGACTGCACTCTCATTTGAGTGAGGTCTGGGGGAACAGTCCCTTCATTCCAGATTTCTCCTAAACTGGAGCCAGCCGTTGAGAAACCTTTGTAGTTCCAACAAAAGAGGTTCAGTGAGAATTCCTCGGTTTCACCAAACACCGGAACCAGGCCCCAGTGAGTGCTAGATGCGTAGTCAAATGTTCCAGAAGCCATCTGGTCCCCGTTAATTACAAATTGCTGATTAGTTTCATTTCTCAGACCAGAATAGACATTACTGGATGCGTCTGCCCGCACGTAGTAGGTAATCTGATATATACCCTGTTTCAGAGTGAACTTTCCTGTTGCGGTATCCAGAGTTGCAAAGCCTTCCACTGTAGGGTCCAGATCACTGGGATATTGCTCAATGGTATTCAATCGGATGACATTCCAGGTCCGGTTCTGATAACCGGGGTTCTGAAATGGGATAGTGGTGTCCACTATGTGTGAAATAATAGCTATTCCCATGTTGGATGTCCCGGCGGGTCCCTGATCGCCCTGAGGACCTTGTGGTCCGGCAGGTCCCAGGTCGCCCTGAGGGCCTTGTGGTCCGGCTGGTCCTTGATCGCCCTGAGGACCAGTGGGACCGGCCGGTCCCTGATCACCCTGAGGTCCGGAAGCGCCGAGAGTGATTATAAAAGAATCCTGTCTTTTGGGTTGATTGCCAGCAACCAATTCCAGAATGAAGTTTCCTGAATAAGTTGAGGTTTGAGATGGGAGATCAGCTTTGAGCTGATCAACATTGTTCGGGAGTTTGAGAAAATCCACAAGATTCAGTTGAATGGGAGAATCTTCAGCCAAGTAAATATAAGCAGAACCCCTGAATTGGTTTCCGCCAAAATTATACCCTGTGATGGTGAGTGTACTGTTCTGGATATCCGGTTCGGCACTGATTATAACAAGTCTGTTCTGATTGGACTGATTGCTACTATTATGGCCGTTTGAATTTCCCGAATTCCCCTGGGGATGGGCATATGGAGCCAGAATGCTCAGTATTAATATTGTGATGTATTTCATGGTTTTCGCTTTCACATTTGACAGCTTATATACACCAGCGGCCCATGAATATCCCCCGTATGGGGTATGAAATGCTTTTTCAGCATTTATGGCAACTCTCACGCCTATGAAAGAGATGAGGTATGAAAGTATAGAAAGTTTCGCTTTGCCGGTACATAGAAACCCCATCAGGCAGGATTGACTGATGGGGCCAAGGGGTTTGTTTAGGTTCAATCATCTCATGCAAACCGGCATGAGAAATTGGAGATATGCTGGTTGATCGAAGCCGGCTGGCGGCATTCGCATTTGAGTACTACATAAGGAAGGAAGGAGTGGTGAATGCGGGGGCAATCACCGGGGTTTTCCCTGGTTCCGTTCTATGCCATACAGTCACGGACCGGGGTAAATGGTTAGTCCCGTTTCTTTGTTTCGGCATCCTTGGTGGAGTCGACAGATTCGGAGTCGGATTTGATGACTGTGATCGTGCTGTCAGTTGACCGGATTTCCGAATCGGAATCGGTGTTGGAATCGGTGATTCCCTGTGAATCTTTGACGTCCTCACCGAGGTAGGCCCAGAGAGCTTTGAGTTTCGGGTCCCGGCGTGCGGATTTGCGCTGGTCGTCGGATTCGACGGTCTCATTCCACTTGGAGAGCCAGACAGATGCCTCCTCCATCTGGTTGAGTTTGACTGCGAGCCGGGCCAGGAAGTAGGGAACAGCACTGACTTTGGGAAATTTTTCGTGAGCCTTTATGAGTTCGGCTTTGGCCTCCTCATTGCGGTCGAGGTGGCAGAGGCTGTAGGCCAGGCATACCCATCCCGACGGGCGGTCGGAAGAAGTTCTTATCATGGTGCGCGCCACATCCAGCGACCGGTCCCAGGCTTTCATGCGGGCCACCACTTTCCAGCGCACCATCATGACTTCGGGATGCATTCTGCTCCAATAGCCAACCTGATTGAGTTCATTTTCAGCTTCCTGAGTGTCTCCGAGGTCGAGCCATCCCTGGGCGGCTGTGACATAATGTTTGTCTGGTGACTGTAATGCTGGGTGTTCCATTTTGTTTCCTTCTTTCCTTTACACCTTTCTCATCGCCGGAATTGGAATGTCCTGAAACTGGAACCATTCAAAATTTTGGGCCAGTTTCGGGACACCCAGGGCCAAATTGCATGAAAGTCGTTAATTTTCATGGGTTTGGAGATATATTTACCGGGCTTATCAGCCTCAAATTAATTTCTGCAGGCCATAAGTGACCTGAAAATGGACAGTCGGACCGGTGAAATCGAATGAGATCGGACTTGTGGGGATCCAGCCGGGTGGTATGATGTCAAACATGTCTGGAGAGACATTAGACGCAAATGTGAGGCAGGAACGGATAGCGGCCCTGGGCCGCAAGGTTCTGGATGGCGGGCAGATTGACCGGGATGAGGCCATGTTTTTATTCGGGCTGGACACGCGGTCGGACATACTGGATCTGATCAGCTGGGCCAACCGGATACGTGAGAAATATAAGGGCAACAAGATCCATCTTTGTTCAATCGTGAATGCGAAGGCGGGGAATTGCTCCGAGAACTGCAGTTTTTGCTCGCAGAGTTCATTTTACCAGACCGGGTCACCGAAGTATGGATTTATTGACCCAGAGCCATTAGATCAGGCGATGACCGAGTCCTCCGGCAACAGCGTCACTGCTGTCGGGATGGTTGCGGCGTGGAAAGGACTGAATGAAGGGCCCATGCTCGACGAAGTCTGCGACCGGATCCGTCAGATGAAGGAGAGCGGCAAAGTGCGTCCCGACGCGTCACTGGGTATCATCAAAAAACAGGAGGTTGCCGACCGTCTGAAAGAGGCCGGACTGGAATGCTATGGGCATAATCTGGAATCCTCGCGTAGTTTCTTTAAAAATCACTGCACAACCCACAGTTTTGAGGATCGCATCCAGACCATCCAATACCTGAAGAAGGCTGGAATAAAAATCTGTTCTGGCGGCATCATTGGCATGGGTGAAAGCGCGGATGACCGCTGTGATCTCGCATTTGAACTGAGAGCCATCGGCGCCAGTGTGGTTCCGGTCAATATCCTCAATCCCATCAAAGGCACCCCATTTGAGAATATCCCGCCCATGGAGCCAATGACTATTCTCCAGACGATAGCCTGTTTCCGGTTTATTCTTCCGCGCAAGGAAATCATGATTGCGGGTGGACGGACCATGAACCTCCGGGATATGCAGAGTATGATATTTTCTGCCGGAGCCAGCGCCCTGATGGTTGGGAATTATCTGACAACCCTGAATCAGTCCGTGGAAAAAGATCTGCAGATGATCCGGGATCTTGGGCTCGACCCGTGCTGGGAAGGTCATGATTTTGACGAGGAGGATGAAGGGGGATCAGACTCATTCGCCGCCTCGGCTCAGGGAGGCTGTGGCGATTCTTGCGGATGTGAAGTCACAGCCTGATCATCGACTTCGGACAATCGGGAATGCATTCTTCAACCGATGAAGTGGTCCGGACTTAATCATGCAGCCGGGCGCTACATGGGGCCTGGGTTGAATGTCGATGACTATCTGCGGGAGCTGACCTCCACAGTTGGACGGCTGGATTCCTGGAGAATGGATTGGATACCGTCTGCCGATAATGCAAGGGCGGTGCCAATGCTGGTCCGCGGGAATCCTGAATCCGGCGGCAGTATATATATTTCAGCCGGAATCCATGGCGACGAGCCGGCCGGGCCTCTGTCAATTCTTCAATTTCTGAATCACCCGGCGTCTTTACCCGACATACCGCTGGTGGTATTTCCCATACTCAATCCATCCGGTTTCCGGCTGGGCACACGGGAGAATGACCGCCAGTCCGATATGAACCGTGAATTCAGGAATCCGGTTTCCCAGGAAATACGGGCTTTGATGGATGTGATCGCTTCGGAGAAACTGGGGCGGCTCAAATCCGCAATTTTCCTTCACGAGGATTGGGAGGCGAGGGGATTCTACCTCTACCAGCTCCGTCGGATGTCCGGTCCGCATGGGCATGGACGGGATCTTCTGAACCACCTCCGTCAGAATCCGGAATATTCATGGATACCCATTGATCTGAGTCCGGAAATTGACGGACGGGAATCCCGGGACGGGCTTATTGACACAGTTCTTGAGGAATTCCTCGACCGGCCCGACTGGCCGGAAGCCTTTTATTTCAATATGGAGCTGACGGATATCACCTACACGCTGGAGGCTCCATCGGACCTGGACCTCGAAAGCCGGGTAAAGATTCTCAGCAGTGCCCTCGGATTCCTTCTGGGCCAGTACTGAGAATCCAATCCGGTCAGCGGATGAGTTGGTCAGTTGTTGAGCCTGCCTGCCTGCCTGCGGCCGGTTCCCTGGATTTTTTTGGCGGAATCGCCCAGGTCCTGACGCATGACCTCGGCCAGCTCTGACATCTCGGCGAGCACCTCGGGAAAGATATCTTTCACATCGGTTGTCTCTCCCATGTCTGTGCGCAGATTGAAGAGTGACAGTCCGATATCTGCCTGTGAATAATCTGTCGGGATACCATCTGTGCCGCCTGGCCGTCCGGCCATGGTTCTGTAGGCGTGGGGGAAATGGAGTTTCCATGGGCCCATTCGCATGGCTTCGAGCTGGTTGCCATAATAGAAGAAGTAGGCTTTCTGCGGGCTGGTTGCGCCGGGTGATCCGGCAATGAGTGGCCAGATATCCATGCCATCAATTTTTTGGTCGGGTAATTCAGCGCCGATGAGAGAAGCCATTGTGGGAAGAATATCAATTGTCATGGCAGGTTCCTGGCAGACGGTGGATGCGGGGATTGTGCCCGGCCACCACATGATCGCAGGTTCCCGGCAGCCGCCATCGAACATGGTGCCTTTCCCTTCGCGGAGCGGACCCGCCGAACCAGCGTGGTCGCCGTAGCTCAACCATGGGCCATTGTCGGAAGTGAAAATCACCATGGTGTTTTTCTCCAGTTCATGTTGGTGGATGGTGTCGAGGATCTGCCCGACGGACCAGTCCACTTCCATCATCACATCTCCAAAAAGCCCGGCCCCGGACTTTCCCTTGAATTTATCCGAGACATAAAGGGGTACGTGAACCATCGAGTGGGGGACATAGAGAAAGAATGGTTTGTCGTGATTTTTATTTATGAAATCGACGGCTTTTTCTGTGTATTGGGTTGTGAGCTGTTCCTGGTCTTCCGGAGTGACTTCCGGGTTGATGATTTCATTTTTATCTATGAGCGGGAGGTGTGGCCACCTTTTGACTCTTTCCTCCATGGGAAGGTGGCGGACACCGGGATGCCACGGCCACATGTCATTCGAGTAGGGCAGGCCGAAGTAGTCGTCGAAGCCGTGCTGCATGGGGAGGAATTCCCTGTGGTGGCCGAGGTGCCATTTCCCGTAGCAGGCTGTGGTGTAGCCTTTCTGTTTGAAGATTTCGGCGAGGGTGGTTTCGTCTTTGTTGATGCCGTAGCCGGCACCCGGGCCGAGGGCTCCATTGATGCCGACCCGGATATTGTAACATCCGGTGAGGAGCCCGGCGCGGCTTGCCGAGCACACCGCCTGCGTCACGTAAAAATCCGTGAAAATCCTTCCTTCGCGGGCCATGCGGTCCAGGTTCGGCGTCTTGTAGGCGGTGGCTCCAAAAGCCCCAATGTCCGCATAGGCCATGTCATCCATAAAAATAACCACGACATTCGGGGGGGAGTCCGTTGATGGGGCCGCCGTCAGGGTGGGCGTATGCACGACATTCGTCAGAATTGCCATTGCTGAAATGGCAATCACATATTTTCGGATCAATTCATTCATCTGCAATTTCATGGGAAACCTGACTCGGATTATTCCAGAATTGAATTCCTGTGACAAGGATGCGCTCGACCGGCATCCGCGCACCCGGTAGGATGGACCCTCAACAAACTTATGAAATCTCTGAAGTCAGTGAATTGGAAGGTAAGATTCATGCGTTCGGCGTCCTGTATTGTGGCGGTCCTGGCCATGGTTTTCGCGGCATCATCTGCCCGCAGTGAAGACAGCGTCCCGGATGAATTGAGAATGGTGCGATTCAGCGGACCCGATGTCACACCCTGTCCAGCGTGTCTGGCGGTCAGCCCATACGGTGAAGTTTATGTTGGGGTGGATCTCCTTGGCTCGCTTGGAAAAGGCCCCGGTCAGGGACGCATCGTCAAGCTGGTCGACAGCGACAATGACGGCCAGGCGGACAGTCACACAATTTTCGCTGAGATTGACAACCCGCGCGGGCTTATCCCGGCGGGTGACAAACTATATGTGCTGCATACAGAGATTCCCGCCGATGGGGGAGCTTTGACAGGGATGCACCTTTCAGTCCTCGAAGATGCCGATGGCGATGGGGTGGCCGATGGCCCGGTCCGGTATCTGGTCCGCGATATCAGCGTGGCTGAAAGCAACAGAAAACGCGGAGCCGACCACACCACCAATGGCATTCAAATGGGGATCGACGGATGGATCTATATTGCCGTGGGCGACTTCGGCATGGTCGATGCCACCGGGACCGACGGCACCAGGCTCACCATGCTGGGTGGAGGTATAGTCCGTGTCCGACCGGATGGCACAGAAATGGAAGTCTATACTCATGGACTCCGCAATATATATGACGCCGCGATTGATCCGTATCTCAATATATTCACGCGTGGCAACACCAATGATGGCGGTGGCTGGAATATCCGTTTCATACACAATATTCAGTCCGCCGAATACGGATATCCGGTACTTTTCAAGAATTTCACGGATGAGATTATCCCGGCACTGGCTGATCTGGGTGGAGGATCTGGCACCGGTGCCCTTTATTTCCAGGAACCCGGCTGGCCGGAAAAATATAATAATGTTCCCATGATGTGCGACTGGGGACGCAATCACCTCTACATTCACCGGGTGACCCCGGATGGCGCGGGCTTCACCCAGAGTGAGGAACGCTTCATCGAAATATCCCAGATCACCGACGCGGCCTGCGATGCATCCGGGCGACTCTACCTCGGGGCCTGGGACCGCGCCGGATTCAAGGGTGACCCGAACAGGGGGTATGTCGTCCAGGTGGTGCCTCAGGGATGGGAATACAAGCCATTTCCCTATCTGGGCATTGCCACTGTGGACGAACTGGTGGCCATGCACAGATCGGAAAGTGCCACAGCGAGATTTTATGCCCAGCAGGAACTCCTGAATCGTGGCAACTGGGGGCGACGTGCGCGTGGTGGGCTGATGGATCTTGCCCGGGATGCGGATGCGGCACTTTATTCGCGTGTGGCTGCCATATTCACACTCAAGCAGCTTCTTGGAGCGAATGCCAACCGGTTTCTGGCCAATCTCAGCCGCGATGAAAGTGTGAGTGAGTTTGCCCTCCGGGCATTGGCCGACCGTAAGAGCCAGCTTGAGAACGTGCCGGTGAATGTTTTCAGGCGTGGACTCCGGAATGAGAATCCGCGCGTTCAGGTGTCGGCCGCAGTTGGATTGGGCCGGCTCGGGAAGCCGGAGGAAGCCACCCGGCTTCTGACTGTCGCCACGCCTCCCGGGGATGATCCGCTGGAATTTGAAGCCCCTGCCGAAGCCGTGGCTCCCGCCTATATGAGCCGCCAGGTCAAACGCGATCAGATCGTCAGAATTTCCGCGGATATCACCGGCTTCAATCAACTTTATCTCGGGGTTGGCGATTCCAATGACGGCAATGGCAATGACCATGGATCATGGTTTGAGCCGGTTCTCATCCACGCCGACGGAAGCCGGCTGAAGCTGACTGAGCTCCAATGGAAAGCGGCGGAGGCGGGTTGGGGCAGCACGCTGGTTGACAAGGATTGCACGGGCAAACCGCTGAAGACAGCGCGGGGTGAGTCAGTTGAATTCGGGATTGGCACCCACAGTCCTTCGGTGATTGCCTATGACCTTCCCGAAGGGTACGTGCGGTTTGAAGCCCGGGGAGGTATGTCCTCCTCATCCGGCGGAAATGGCACAGTGCAGTTTATTGTCGATTCCCGCCCTCCTGAGTTCGGGGGGAGTGGAGAAGGTCCTCATGCGACGCCGAATTCTCCGGTTATTGTGCCGCATGTGGCCGTTCGTTCGGTTGTGGCCTTGAATGCGGTGGATGAAGCGCTTGCGGCTGTAGGCGGTCGCCATGAAAGGGCGGCTCTGTGGGCCCTGAGATACCTTCACGATCCTCGTGCCGTCGATGGACTCATTGAAAAGTTTGACCAGACTCAATCGACATTGAGCCGGAAGCGGATACTTTCGACACTGATCCGTCTGTATCACCGTGAGCAGGCATATGATGGTTCGTGGTGGTGGGGTACCCGGCCGGATACCACCGGTCCATACTACCGTGTTGAGACCTGGGAATCCTCTCCGGAAATCGAAACCCTGGTCCGGCGGGAATGGGAGAGCGGTGACAGCGCAACCCGGCAGTTTGTCGCCAGTCAGCTGGTTCGTCATCAGGTCAAACTGGAGGGAGTCGAAATTGAGAAACCTGAATCCGATGACGCCGGGGTGGCGGATCAACCCAAAATCGATCTTGCGGCCATTGCCGGTAAAAAGGGAGAAGTTGGCCGCATGGCAGTAGAGGATGTGCTGGTCGCTCTCGGGCAGATTCAGGGGAAACCGGCAGACGGACGGGAGCTTTTCACCCGCCAGGGCTGTATCGCCTGCCATACCCTCAATAAGTCCGAGACCCTCAAAGGTCCATTCATGGGTCATATCGGCGGCATCATGAACCGCGATCAGATTGCCGAGGCCATACTGAAACCGAATGCCACCATCTCCCAGGGCTTTGCCACATTCCTGGTCACCACCAAATCAGGCGGCGCATCCATGGGGTTCATCTCGCGTGAAACCGGCAGTGAAATCGACGTCCGCGACATCGCCGGAAATGTCACAACCATCCGGATTGATGACATCCAGGAACGCAGGGAGATGGAAACATCCATGATGCCGGCCGGTCTGGCATCCGCATTGAGTCTGGAGGAATTTGCCTCGCTGGTTGCTTTCCTCGCCTCTCAGAAAGAATAGTTCCCCCTGCTTTGGGGCAGGCATTGACCTGAGTCATGCAGTCATTGGAATTTTCATTCAATCAAGATTTTACAAGTTTGAAATCAGCAGCATGGGGGGCTCAGGCTCCCTCTTTTTCGTACTTGGCCAGTTTGTTATAGATGGATTTCTCGGAGATTCCGAGAATCCGGGCGGCCTGGGCTTTATTTCCGTCGCATTGGTCGAGTGTCTGGAGGATAGCCACTTTCTCCAGGTCGGCAAGGGACTGCCCACCAACATAGGGACTCTCCAGATCAGCCGTCTGTGGAGCATGGGATGGAGTCGGTGCGGGTCTGGACAGTGATGGTCTGGACGGTGTGGCAGTCAGTGCCGGATTCGTTCTGAATTCGCGGATGTCCCGGGAAAGGTCATTTGGCTGAATGGTGTTATCCTGACAGAAGGCACTGGCCCGTTCGAGGACATTCTCCAGTTCCCGGACATTCCCCGGCCAGGGATATTCCTGCAGGACCTTCATGGTTTCGTCCGAAACCGAGCATGACGGGACATTGCGCTTGGCGCTGATGGAGGCGAGCACATGGCTGCACAGGCCGGGAAGGTCCGCTTTCCTGTCTCTCAGTGGCTCGACCTCCAATGGCATGACATTGAGGCGGAAATACAGGTCCTCGCGGAATTCGGATTCCGCGATTTTCTTTTTGAGGTCGACATTGGTGGCCGCGATGATACGGACGTCGGCGGAGAGGATTTCATGTCCGCCGATGCGCTGGAATTCACGGTCCTGAAGAAAGTTGAGAAGCTTTGGCTGGAGACTGAGTGGCAGGTCCCCGATCTCATCGAGGAAAAGTGTGCCTCCATCGGCCATTTCCACTCGTCCGAGTCTGCGGGCGAGGGCTCCGGTGAATGAGCCCTTCTCGTGGCCGAACATTTCAGCCTCAATGAGGTCGCGGGGAAGGGATGGGCAGCTGACTGTGATGAAGGGACCTTTGGCTCTTTTGCTGGCCTTGTGGATCATGCGGGCGAGGAGAGTTTTTCCAGTCCCGTTCTCACCGGTGATCATGACCGTGGATTCCAAGGGAGCGATGACCTTCAGATGGTCCATCAATCTTTTCGAGGCATCGCTTCTGCCAAAAAATCCCGGGGCTGCCGGAATTTCGCTGATGGCGGTCCTGAGGTTGTGTCCCTCATTCCGGGCTTTTCCCAGCGCGACAGCCCGTCGGAGGACCGCAAAAAGTTCATCCAGGTCAAATGGTTTGCTTATATAGTCGAAGGCACCCTGTTTGATGGTCTCAACAGCGTCATTGATCTGACCGACTGCGGAAATCATGACGACGGGTATATCCGGGAAATTCTTTTTGAGGTGCTGGAGGACTTCGAGGCCGCTGGCCTCCGGCATCTTGAGGTCCAGGAGCGCCACGGTCACTTCATCGTCGGCCAACTCAATCGCCTGCCGGCCATTGGCTGCCTCAATAATATCCCATCCCTGTTTTTCGATATTATATCGCAGCAGTGAGCGGATGACTTCCTCGTCATCGGCCACCAGAATCCGGGTGCGGTTTTTACTGGATGATACAGCCATCTGAAATGTCCTTCTATACAATGAGTTGGGTGAATGGAAGCCAAATATCATCCACATCGCCCGAGTCCCAGTGAGTCTCATCGGCTGAGCCGGCAGTAAACACAACCGATTGGTCAGAATTCAGACAGAATTGTTCCGTATTCCGCGGGCTTGTTTCAATGGCCGGCCATGCCATAATGCATCCGCAATGACTACTGAACCATCCGCAGACCCGACACAGAGAAGGACAGCATCCGGCCTCGAATTTTTTCCAGGCCATTCAAACGGTGAATATGGATGGGATGGCCCGGATGCGGTCGTTGTCGACCGCGGCGCCGGAAGCCGGCTCTGGGATATTCACGGGAATGAATACCTCGATATGTCCACAGCCTGGGGATCGGCCATACTTGGCCATGCACCAGAGCCGGTTCTGGAGGGGGCCCGCCGCGCCATGGCCGGTGGCACCAACTTCGCCTGCGTCAATAAATATTCGGCCGAGCTGGCTGAGCGGATTGAAGCCATCTCGCCGTGTGTGGAGCGTATCCGCTTTGTGGCCTCGGGGACTGAAGCCACCATGATGTGCTGCCGCGTGGCCCGCGAATATACTGGTCGGCCACTTATTCTGAGATTTGAGGGCGCCTACCATGGGCAGCATCCGATCGGCATTGCCAGTATGGTTGGCGACAGTCTGCCTCCGCATCCGCAGGTCGATCCTGCGGGAGCCAGCGATCCGGCCATGGTGCGCGATGTTCTTGTGGCCCCCTACAATGATCTCGAAACCACCCGGTCCATCATTGAATCCCATCGCGACCGTCTGGCCGGTGTCATCATCGAGCCACTTCATCGGTGTCTGACACCTGAGCCGGGATTCCTCGAAGGCGTGAGAGAGGTGACACGGCAGAATAATGTGGTTCTCATCTTTGATGAAGTGGTGACAGGATTTCGTCTGGCTCTGGGCGGCGCGCAGGAATATTACGGTGTTCATCCGGATCTCGTCGCCTATGGAAAAGGTCTTGGCGGCGGATTTCCAATCGGGGCCTTCGGTGGAAATGCTGAGGTTATGGAGGTGGTCAATGAACATCGGCTTCCGGGACCCGGCTATACTTGGTCGGCTTCGACCACCGGAGGGAATCCGGTCTCTGCCGCCGCCGCTCTCGCCACTATAGAAATGCTCTCCCAGCCCGGTGTCTACCCGGCATTTCATGGAATGGGCGCACGGCTGAGGGCGATACTTCAAGCTGGTTTGGATTCGGCTGGTGTGGCCGGACATATTCTCGGCGATGGACCTCTGGCCCAGGTGGCTTTCAGCGAGGTGCCAGTCCGGGACCATCGTTCGTGGAAGGCATCAAACCGAAGACTAGGGGCCGTCCTTATGATCAATATGTTGAGACGAAAGGTCTTTCTCAACCCCATGGGCACGAAATTATATATTTCAACCGCTCACAATGAAAAGGACCTCGCGGACTTCCGTGCAAAATTTGAGGACGCCCTGCATGCAACGCTCGCCGGACGGGCATAATTCACTGGAAATTTTCTCAGCTGGCACAGGCGCAGTCACACAATATATATACTAAAATATATTTGAATCAGAGATGACAGAAGAAGTAATTCAGTATCTGGAGAAGTTGTTTGATAATCGTGGCGATGACATGTACGGGAAAGAAGCCGTGACCCAGCGCCAGCATGCCCTTCAGAGTGCGGCACTGGCCATGGAGGAAGTGGGTAAATCTGATCCTGAAATGGTTCTGGCCGCTCTGATGCACGACATCGGCCATATCATGAACGTGGAGGATTTTCCGTCAGATCTGGAGTCCAATCTCGACGACTCCCACGAGGATAAGGCATATCCGTGGATTCTGGAGAATTTTGGAGCGAGGGTGGCGGATCCTGTGCGGCTGCACGTGGCGGCCAAAAGGTACCTCTGCACTGTTGATGCCGACTATGCCGCCCGTCTGTCCCCGACATCCTACAAAAGCTATCTCGATCAGGGCGGCAATATGGACGACAGGGAAAAGCTGGCATTCGAAGCTGAACCGCATTTCCGTGAGGCTGTCCAATTGCGCCGGTGGGATGATGCCGCCAAAGACCCCGCCGTGACGACACCCGATCTGGAATCGGTCATTCAGTGGGTCAGCAGGACCTGAATGCTTTGTTTGCCTGACCACCTCAGGCAGAAGTCTGTCATTGGAATTTCAACTGGAAATTGTAATTCCAATATTCATTCCTTTTCAGATAAAAAATCATTATGAAAATTGCATTGATAATTCTCTGTTCATGCACTCTCCTGGGTTTTGCAGTTGGTTGTTCAGATAAGACAAATGAGGAACCTCAAATCACTGTATTTAATCAGGACTATCTGGTGACCCGCGAGGCCAGATTTGAAGAACTGCTCGCAAAATGGGAATTGGAAGGCGGATCTGAAAAGGTGCAGGAAATCAGGTCGTCCTATCAAAAATCCAAAGAATCCCGTATTGAATTAGAAAAAATGATGCCTGAGATAACCAAAACGCCCGACTATTACAAGCATCAATGCGAATACCTGGAGGCGATCATTCTGCTCGTTGAATTATCTGTGGATAAAAAAGCCCCGGGAAATGAATGAATGACTGACTCTACTTCATTCTTTTCCATTACCACTGATATTTCCGGATGCTTTATGAAAAAGTCAGCATGCAATTAACCATATATGATTGTTTTTACATTCTGTTAAGTTTTATTCTGTTCGGGGCCGGAGGAGCCCTGCTTCTGGTAAACGGATTTGATTTCTGGTTCGTGTATCTTTTCCTTCTCCCGGTATCCTCCGCTATTGTGACCCTGCGCACAGGCATGAGTCGCGCTTCGGCTGATTCAGGCCACTCAGATGAAGAGTGAAAATGCGGGGCCTCGCTGCACTCAGACTGGACATTACGGCGGTCCGCTATCATAAAATGGAGCCAGGCAATCCATTTCCTGAAAAAACGACACAGAATATCATGTTTTCTAAAAAGTTCACAATGACGCCGGGTGTTCAGCAGATGTGTTTATTAACAACACTATTCCTGGCCATGGCAGGCCATGCAATGGGGCAGCAAGGCAGTCAGTCAGATGTTATTCCTATCCCGGCCTATCCCGATGTCAGAGGGATGATCGAGGAATCCTTTGAGGATTTTGAAAATGGTGCCATTGCGATGGGATGGGAGGCTCTGCGTCACAGAATGCGGGGGAATATTTACCAGAGCAATCCGGACCGTCTGGACAATCCACGGCTGACTCAGTTTGAAAGGCTGGTCCTGGGTGAGAAGGAGGACGTTGCTGCGGTCAACCGGGAGATTCTCCAATATTGCCGGACCAAACAGTTGGCCATAGAGGAAGCCTGGGCCGATCCCGGCCGCAGGCATCCGGCAAAGGAAGTATGTGCCTACCAGACAGAATTAATTCCTCTCGCCATACTCAGCCTGAGGATTGGGGACCGCCTCACTGAAGAAAGCAAAAGCGCGATCAGGGATCTGATCAATGCCTTCCGGCCCCAGGCTGCCGATGTGGAGCCTACGCTGTGGATGCATGCTCCGGGATATAATGGATCCAATGCCCATGATTATCTGAGTTTTCTGGCCTTGTGCTGGCAGGTTACGGGGAATCCCGAAATGAGGGACGCCACCTATTGGGGGTTGCGCGGTGAACTGGACCATCTGAACCTGAGCGGAGATATAGCCGAATTCAATGTGCTTGAAGGGCATTGGTGCAGCTCGAATGGCTACGATGCCATCAAAGCCTTTGTGACGGATCCGGAGCTGGCGCGCATGGCGCGGATTATTGCGGAAAGGCTTTGGCTGAATCGTTTCCTGACCTGGTCGCCTGTGGTGGAGCGTCTCACCGGGCCCGGCAGCCGTATGGCCCCGGGAGCCTGGCTGGGAACCAGTGGAGACCGGCTTCAGTTCGCCACGGGAGTCAATAAACCAATATGGCTGAATGAATTCTTTGACTGGGGAGTATGGAGGCCGTCACTCAGCGGTGGACGTTGGCCGCTCGATGATGTTCAGGGAATGGTTCCGGACCTGCCGGAATATCTCCAGGATGTCGCTTGGCATAAGCAATACCCGAACACTCTGCGCAGTTCCGTGCACCTGGTGCCATGGATGAGACTTTATCCTGAATTACCCGGTATCCCCAGTACCACACCCGCTCCGGGATACGGGGAGATGATCAACCATCAGACCGCCAACTATACAATCGGCTCCATCAACCGGCCATACGAAGCCTCTGAATGCATGGTCTATGCATCGGCCTGGTGGAACCACCACAGAGCGCCTTCCGGCGCCCCACTGGGAAGCCCGGAAAAATTCAGTGTCCTCTATCCGCATTATGTTTTCAATGGTGCGGCCTTCATGGATCGCACGGAACTTTTCTACGTGAATCACCCGGACCGTCCGAAGACAGATGAATGGACCCGCCAGCCGGGGCCGTGGATGCGCGAATTTGTGGAACAGGGCCGGGCCGGTGTGCTGCAGCATGAAAACACACAGATCGTCACATACTCCGGCCGCAATCGGGGGCACAATGATGTGGCTCATGTGGCGGGGAAACTCAATCGTGTTTCCGCCGGTATGTTTCTGTTCCGCTGGGAACCCGGACTCGAAGGTTTATATATAAATAAAAGTCCGGTGCGGAACCTGCCTGTGGAACTCGAGCCGGGAGACTGGTGGTTTATTCATGACGGCGACACCTTCGTCGGGATCAGACCCCTTGAATATACAAAGCTGAGTGGCAACTGCACAATGACCCTTGAACAACGCACCCGGCAGATCGCCCTGTACCAGGATAATTTTGTCGGCGATTCCGCAGAGGGAATCCAGGATGAGGACTGGGTTAAAGCCCGCAGCGGTTTCATCGTGGAAGTCGGAGACAGTGACGAATACGGATCCTTCGAAGAATTTCAGAACATCATGCTTCATTGTGAAGTCAGGGAATCAGTTGACGGATTCATCAGGCACATCGATTACCAGCGCGAAGGCCGCCAGCTCGAAATGAAGTGGCATTGCTATAACGAGAATTATCTGGTCCGGAAGGTGGATGGAATCGATCAGGTCAATACCCGGTATCTCCAATCCCCGGAGTTTGCTGTCGGACAAAGTCGGCTGCAGACACATGACGCCAGCCTGGAATCGGGCAGCGACAAAACGATGTGGTTGCTTTCCGCCGAATTTTCAAAAACCTATGTGGCGTATCAACCCAATCCGCACGAGCAACTTCCCATAAAGTTGGAAACTCCCATCGCTTCGATTCATACTGAAAGTTTTCCCTTTGGAAAGCTGGTTGTCAGTCAGCAGCCAGATGGCGGTCTCATGGTCGATATTGATGCGGGATTCCGTCCCTTCTGGAGCAATGTGCGCTGGCGGGCCAGGATATGGCAGGAACTGGGCACCCACCCCGGTCACATCTGGATTCAGACAGATTCCCGGAATGTGAGTGCCGCAATCAATGGGGACGAATTCCCGGTCACTCACGAAAAACGCGACGGAAAAAATTTCTGGTTGCTCGATCCGTACAGCCGGCTTCCGCGTGTGCGCGACCGTCTCGCACAACCCGGATCGGAACGCGGAAATCCGCAATGAACCACCCGTCCGGGATTATTTGTCCCCGGATTTCTGATTCAGGGTCGTCCACTGACCCAGTTCATGACCTGCGGAATTCCTGAAGGTGAACAAAGCCGGCATATATATACATGTCAGGATATGGATTCAATCCTGCAGTCTGCTGGAATGAATTCCAAAAAGTGCGGAGTCAGGGGGTGGGGCATTCCATTGACCCAGTCAGGCAGCCGGGCGGATCAGTGCAGACCAGAGGGCTTTAGTAATGGGCGACTATACACATTGCTTCCGGATGAGATCCCTGGTTCTTTATACAGGCATTGGGGGGACTCTTATTCCGGGAGGTCTGATCCTTGTTGACGGAATGAATTGGTTCCTCATCGAAATTCTGCTTGGGTTCATAGCATTATCCGGTGTTTACACGGTGGTTTGTCACCTCGGGTACTGTCTTTACTTTGGGGAATCAAGAATTTGGCAGACAGGAATCTTCCACAGGAAATCTGTCAACCTGAATGAGGTTGATAAATTAAAGTGGCGATGTTTTCCGGCTGGTGGAAGTGTGGCGATCTTCCGGGGGCAAGGCAGATTTGTGATTGATCTGGGAAATTTTGAATCGGGTGACCGACGGGCAATGATTGAGATACTGCGACGATCCGTATCTGAAAACCTTCAGGTTGGGCGGCAACAATTCGATACTGCATTCCCTGAAGTTTCCGAACCGGGAATTTCCATTCGACACCGTCTGAATCCCTGGTGGTCGGTTGGGTTGGGGCTGGTGACAATTGTGGGGAATTCCTGGCATGCTCTGGGAATACTGGCTGGATGGAATGGCGCCGATGCGGTGATGAGAAATGGTGGATGGATTGTCATGATGGTATCCCTTATGCTTGCGATGTATGTTGCCGCGTTTTCTTTTGTGTTCTGTTTCAGCCGTCGGGACTGGGGGTTTGGCGTTGGATTTGTTCTGTCGGCAATTGGCATGGCGGTTGTCGTGGCGGATTTATTCCGGATACCTGGCCGGATTATTTAATCGGGTTGTCAATTGGCGGTGAGTGGGATTTTAATGGTTGTGTGGACAAAGCATTGAAAGTGATGGTGGTATCCGGGAGTTCGGGGAGTCAGTCGGCGACCTGTTCGGCATTGAAACGGATGGATGATCAGCTGCGGGAACTGGGTGCGGAGGTGGATTTTCTGGATCTGGCGGTCGATCCGCTGCCTTTATTTGATATAGACACGGTTTATTCCAGTGATTACTACCGTGTGTTGTCGGCGCGGGCGCAGGCAGCCGATGCCTTTATTCTGGGGACGCCGGATTACCACGGGACCATTTCGTCGATTATGAAGAATTTCATGGACCACATGTGGAAGGAGATGGCCGGGAAACTCATCGGGAGTGTGGTGGCCTCGTATGACCGCGGACTGACAGTCACCGATCATATCAGGACAGTGGCCCGTCAGTATTATGCATGGTCGCTGCCCTACGCGGTTTCATTTCAGGAGAAAGTGGATATTCTGAAAGACGGCACACTGCCTGAGGGAAGTGCGCTGGGTGGGCGGCTTGAAATGATGGCCCATGATATGGTGCGCTACGGGATGGCTCTCAAGAATCTGAGAGAGGAATCAATGTCCGGGGACATTCCCGGTTTCATGGCTCATTACCGGCAGAAATAAAATCAACCTCAACTATATACCTGACCATGTCATTGAATGTTTCTACGATTGACCATGTCACGCTGGTGTCGCGTGACTTTGAAGCCAGCCGCAGGTTTTACGCGGGGTTGCTGGGGATGGAAGAAGTATCCCGCCCGGATTTTTCATTTCCCGGCTGCTGGTTCCGGAGCGGAAATACGATGATTCACCTCAATCCGGCCTCGGTCGAGGCGGGTGAGCCCGGCTGGGACAGCGGAGCCTCGGATCCTCCCAGGGGGCCGCATATCGCTTTCAGGGTCGAAGATGCCCGCAAGGCGGCTGAATCCGTCAGAAAATACGGTATAACAATCGAATTTGGACCGAGGCAACGCCCGGATGGTGCGACACAATTCTACATCCGCGATCCGGACAACCATCTGATTGAAATATGTGATGTGCCGTGATGCGGAATCCGTGTCAGGAGATTGTCACGAATCGGCTTCATCTTTGAGGAGTAGGGCAATTTCAGGAGCGAGTCCGTCCCGGAATGATGGATATCCCAGATTCCATCCCAGTTGTTCCCTGGCTTTTTTATTCGACACCTTTTTGTTTGTCGGGGCCCGTTTTCTGGTCTTGGACGGGTCGTCGGCTGCCCGTTTGGGCATGGGTTTTCCGGTCTGTTTGCAGAGGAAATTGAAGAATTCCGTGTGTTGGACCGGACAGTCGTCGGTGAGGTGGTAAATTTCACCGGGTTTTCCACTCTGGAGGGCGGCGACGATGCCGGAAGCGGCGTCGTCCCGGTGGATCATATTCATGAATCTGTCTCCGCCGGCGGGCAACTCAGCCTCGTTTGCCATGAACTGGCGGAATAAAAATCCCCGGTCCGGTCCGTATATCCCGGAAAGCCGAACGATCATTGCCGGAGTATCGCGGTTTTTGGCGGCATCCAGGAGACATTCCTCGGTTTCGACGAGGATACGGGCCGTGTCGGTGAGTGGATTGACGGGGGTGGATTCATCGACCCACGACCCGTCTGACTGGCCGAGAACACTGGTGCTGGAGGTGTAGACGTAGCGGGCGGTATCCGAGTCCTGGAGCCAGTCCATGAGGAGCCTCGTGGTATTCAGATAGACATCTCTGTAAACGTCGGCATTCCCGCGACTTGAGGATACGCAGTTGATGATCCAACCAAATTCAGGATTTAAGTGGTCCCAGAAGGATTTCCGGGTTATATCTCCGACGATGGGATGAATTCCGAGCTGTGACAGGCCGGGGGCTGGTGATCTCCGGATTCCATAGACCTCATGGCCCGATTGAACCAGGAGGCGACCGGTCTCAGTTCCAACATACCCACAGCCGATGATGAGAACTCTCATATTCCGCATCAATCGTAACCCGAATAGCTGAAAACACGAACCGGAAATAATGTCCGATTATCAACTGAAGATAGAAGCCACGGCCGAATGGAACCGCCTGGTCGAAGATTCCAAAAGATATGTGAACTGGAAGCGGTGGGGTCCATACCTGTCTGAAAGGCAGTGGGGGACGGTGCGTGAGGATTATTCGCCCCACGGCACATGCTGGGATTATTTCCCCCACGACCATGCGAGAAGCCGGGCCTACCGGTGGGGTGAGGACGGTCTGCTCGGCATCACCGACAGGCAATGCCGTCTGTGTTTCGGGCTTGCGCTTTGGAATGGGTGTGACCCGATCCTCAAGGAACGCCTCTACGGACTCACCGGCCCGGAGGGCAACCACGGCGAGGATGTGAAAGAGGAATATTTCTATCTCGAGAGCACGCCCACCCACAGCTGGATGAAGGCGCTTTACAAATACCCGCAGACAGAATTTCCTTACGCCCGGTTGCTGGAGGAAAACCGCCGCCGTGGGAGGGCACGGGATGAATTTGAACTGGTCGATTCGGGGGCCTTTGATAAACAGCGGTATTTTGATGTGTATGCCAGCTACGGGAAGGCCTCGGCGAATCACATACTCATGCAGATTGATGTGGTTAATCGAGGTGACCGGCCAGCCCCATTGACTCTGGTTCCGACACTATGGTACAGGAACACCTGGTCGTGGACCTGCCGGCACGAGGGCTGCACACTGCCTCCATCCATGGATATGGAATCCGACTTCAGGGTCCGATGCACCCACGAAACGCTGGGAACCTTTTTCTGGGAGGCAGAGGAATCAGTTTCCGGGCTCACACCCCGGTGGCTCTTCACTAATAACACCACCAATTATCAGCGGCTTTATGGCATAGATTCAGACGAATTATACCATAAGGACGCCTTTCACGATTATGTGATTCAGGGCGATCACGATGCGGTCAATCCACAGAACCGCGGCACCCGGGCCGGACGTCTGATACGCATGACCCTCGCTCCCGGGGAAAAAAGGACCTTCCGATTCCGGCTCTTCAGCGAGGAGGAGGAATACAATTGCGGGGGATTCCGCAATTTCGACGATGTGATGGCCGACCGCAAAGCGGAGCATGACGATTACATGCGGCAGGTGAATGGCTGTGATCTCGATTCGGACCCTCTGCTTCTCAGCCATCAGGCATACGGCGGTTTGATGTGGACCAAGCAGTTTTTCCACTATGTGGTCGACGAATGGCTCGATGGGGATCCGGGAATGCCTGAACCACCCCGTGAACGACTCACTGGCCGCAATCACAACTGGAAACATTTTTTTGCCCGCGACATCATATCGATGCCGGACAAATGGGAATACCCGTGGTTTGCTGCCTGGGATCTGGCCTTTCATACAATTCCCATAGCCCGTATAGATCCATTTTTCGCCAAGAAGCAGATTCTTCTGTTTCTCAAGGAATGGTATATGCATCCTAATGGGCAGATTCCGGCCTATGAATTCGCCTTTGACGATGTCAATCCGCCCGTTCACGCGTGGGCGGCTCTCAGGATCTATCAGATCGAGAAAAAGCAGGGACGCAGGGACAGGACATTTCTTGAAAGAGTCTTCCAGAAACTTCTCCTGAATTTCACCTGGTGGGTCAACCGCAAGGACGAATCCGGAAATAATCTCTTCTCCGGTGGATTCCTCGGACTCGACAATATCGGAGTCTTCGACCGGTCCCATGCGCTTCCCGGCGGCGGAAGGCTGACTCAGGCCGATGGAACCGCCTGGATGGGATTTTATTGTTCCATCATGCTGGAAATGGCCTTGGAGCTGGCCTGGAATGAAGGAGAAGTGCGTCGCGCCTATGCGGATATGGCCACCAAGTTTCTCGAACACTTTGTCCAGATCATCGATGCCATCAATCATTTCGGTGGATCCGGGCTGTGGGATGAAAAGGACGGGTTCTACTACGACCAGATCCATTTTGAGAACCATTCGCAGTCCCTGAAAACCCGATCGCTGGTGGGGCTCATCCCATTGATAGCGGTCGCGATTCTCGATGGTGAGAAGGTGGATCGCGTTCCCGGATTCAAAAAACGCTTCGAGTGGTTTCTCAAGAATAAGCCCGACCTCTCGCGTCACCTGACACCGCAGCAGACCGATCGGGGCACCCGCTGGCTCCTTGCCATTCCATCTCAGAAAAGACTCACCTCAATCCTCGAATACCTCGTCGATGAAAATGAATTTCTATCGGATTTCGGGATAAGATCCCTCTCGAAATACCACTTGAAAAATCCCTTCAAATTCGAGCAGGGCGACCAGACACATATTGTCAGCTACACTCCTGGTGAATCCAATACCTGGATGTTCGGGGGAAATTCAAACTGGCGTGGACCGGTCTGGTTTCCAGTGAATTACCTGATTATGGAAAGTCTGGTGGTTTACTCCGGGTTTTACGGGGACTCGGTTCAGGTGAAGCTTCCCGGGCGCGAGTCTCTGGCCGGGCTTGATGAACTGGCGATTGAGATTGGCCGACGGCAGCTGAAGCTTTTTTATCGGAATGACACTGGCCAGCGTCCATTCGCCGCCAGACATCCGAATTTTGCCGCCGATGAGAACTGGCGGGATCTCATATATTTTCACGAGTATTTCCACGCCGAGACCGGTCGTGGTCTCGGAGCCAGCCACCAGACCGGATGGACCGCTCTTGCCGTCACCATCCAGGACTGGATCCGCGATCGCGCTCCGTATCACTGATTGTGAAAATACCAGATTTCCATCACAGCATCTTTGACTTATCCGCTTAAACGTGGAAACGTAAACCGTTGAAATTCTGCGATGGGACATTAAAAAAATGCCCGGATATATGCATCCGGACGGCTGCCATGCTTCTGGCAGTCTTCATCGTATTGTACTCCGGGCTGACGCCATATGGCCTATCAAATGAGGTCCGCGCAGGGCAGGAAATACTTATACTCTCCGGTCCCGACCGGCGCCAGTCGTTGGCCTATATCAATTCCATTGATGGGGTGGTCTCCGTCCGACCCTTATCGGAGCGATTCAATGGGACTGCGGTAAGACTCGGCCCTGAGCCAGGTCGGCAACCGACCCTCACCGCAGACATTGTGTCGCGGGTTTATGTGGCACAAATTTCCCGGGGGATTGATACGCGGAAACTCTCAGCGAGTCTCGAACGGTATCCTGGAATTGAGATGGCCGAGCCGGACTTTGCTCTCAGGCTTCTGGACGATCCCGAGGATGGAATCCCCAGAGTTTTACCGGATGACCTCCAGCTTGGCACTCAGTGGCACCTCAACAATCCCGGGGAAATTGACGGATCACTGATTGATTCAGATATCGACGCGCCGGAAGCCTGGCATATTTTCACTGGCGATCCCGATTTTATGGTCGCGGTTATCGACACTGGCGCTGACTTTTTTCATCCCGATCTCGAGGACAATATCTGGATAAACTCCAGTGAGATTCCCGGCAATGGCGTCGATGACGACCGCAACGGATATATAGACGATATTTATGGCTATGACTTCTGGAATGATGATTCAGATCCCTATGATGACAATGGCCATGGGACTCACGTTTCGGGCATCATTGGCGCTAAAGCCAACAATCAGATTGGCATAGCCGGTGTTGCCTGGAATATCCGGATCATGGCCCTGAAAACATTTGATGAACGGGGCAATGGCAATACTTCACTGGCTATCGACGCCATCGAATATGCTGTTTCCAAGGGTGCCAGAATTATCAATGCCTCCTGGGGATCTGATGAAAAAAGCCGCATCCTCGAGCAGGTCATCAACGCGGCCAGAGAGGATGGGGTCCTGACCATCGCCGCCGCTGGAAATGACAGAAGCACCAAACCCAATTACCCCGCCTTCTTTGATTCTGTCATCTCCGTTGCCGCCCTCGACTTTGCGGATAATCGATCCGATTTCTCAAACTTCGGGCCGGCTGTCGATATTGCGGCCCCTGGAACAGGTATATTCTCTGCCAAAGTCAATAATGCCTACGGGCCATTGAATGGTACTTCCATGGCGACCCCGATTGTCGCCGGTGTGGCCGCTTTGGTCTGGGGCCGCCATCCCGAATTCTCGCTGCAGGACGTCGAGAATATCATCCTGAGCACCGCAGACAAATTGACTGTGCGTGAGGAAATCGGTTCGGGACGTGTCAATGCGTTCAATGCCCTTCAGGTCAATGAACCGATCCCCACCGCCCGTCTCAATCTGCCCTTGGTTGTTTCCGGCCGGTTTGACATAATCGGCACAGCCTCGGGCGACACCCTCACCGAATATATTCTCGAGATAGGAGAATCGTTCCAGCCCCGATCCTGGCGGGAGATATTCCGGGGCGGGGATATTGTGGTGCGCGATATCCTGCTTCCGCAGTTCTCAACGGCGGAACTCCCGGAAGGGGATTATTCCATCAGGCTCCGCGCCAGAAATTCCCAGGGGCAGGAGGGCGTCTCCCAGAAACGCATCACCGTCAATAATGTCGATATCCTCTCGCCCGCCAATAACGATTTTCTGCGCCACGGTGGTGTCATTCCGATAACCGGTAATGTGTTTGGACTCAACCGGACATTCACCTTGGAATACGGCCCCGGTATCAACCCGACTCGCTGGCTGTCCGAGGGCATTGAGCCGGTGGAATACAAACCAGGCTCCATCCAGAATGATGTGCTCGCCTATTGGGACACATCCCTCCTCGAGCCGGATGCCTTCTATGCACTCCGACTAACCTCCCACGCCCGCGATGGTGGCTCAGACGAGGAATTCAGCTGGCTGGTTTACTTCGATTCCAGTGTGAAGAACGGATGGCCCAAATTCATAAATACACCTGATTCCGTCAATGCGGTGTCCGACTGGAAAGGGTTCAAACTGGCGGACCTCGATGAGGACGGAGATATTGAGGTGCTCACAGTGCGGCCGGGAGATGAAGAGATCAGCCCGGCCCAGACTCTGGCATTTGATCATCTCGGTAAACTTCTCTGGCAGAAAGATCTTGCCGTTGGAAAGCCGTTTGGTGGATCGATTGTTGTCGGCCAGATGCACGGGGATACCCGGTTGGAGGTGGTTGCCACTGGCGGTGGGGACGGCAGAATTCATGTGCTCAACCACGAGGGCAATCCGGTGGGTGGATCGTGGCCGGTCAGGCCTGCGGGCCGACAGCATGGAATGGTGCTCGCGGATGTCAATGGGGATGGTCTGGATGATCTCATTACCCTCAATAATGAATCCTTTTTTGTTGGCAGCCGACCGACCCGGCGATTGAGTGTTTACGATTCGAGCGGGCGTCTGGAGAAATCGTGGGATATGGCCGATTGTTTTCATGAGGTGGAAGTGGTTGAGCTTGTACCGGCTGTTGCGGATCTGGATGGGGATGGGGTAATTGAGATTGTGGTGCCAGTCGGATGTTCAGGCCTTGGAATGTTCGATATGGGCAGCAGTTCCAATCCTGTCTGGGTGGGCTCAGGCAGCGGTCAATTCATCACCAGTCCGGTCATAGCCGACCTGGACGGCGATTCATCTCTCGAAATTGTTGCCTCTGCTTACGATGAGGACAAAGCCAACCGCGGGGGAATTTATGTTTTCCGCTCCGACGGGAAAGTATATTCCAGTTTTCCAGTGCTTGTATCCGAGTCCTTTGCCGATGCCCCCATACTGGCGGATGTGGACAATGACAAGGATGTCGAGATTGTCGTCAATTCACGCTACAATAAACAGATTCATGTATTGAATCACGATGGGTTCAACCTGGATGGATGGCCTGCATCTCCACTGGTTAATGAGAACTTCCGTGGACAACCCACTGTCGGGGACCTGGACGGGGATGGGCAACTGGAGGTGATTGCTCCCGTGCATGGATTGTTTCTCCTTTTTGCCAACACTGGGGACACCCGATATCTGGGGGGCGTCCGTGTCTATGATCACAATGGTCAGCCAGTAAGAAATCCCCACAGTCCCATCTCCTCCAATTCACTCAACTGGTTTCATTTCCCGTCTGCTGGAGCCGAGTCCTCAGATAAAAATCACCTGATTCAATTGAATGATATTGATGGTGACGGGAATCTGGACATTCTTCTCAGCTCAGTCATTGATGCGTCCTATGTGCCGAATAAGCCCTCATTAATTTCATCCAAGGAATCATTCACCCTCTATGGATGGAGCCTGCCAGTAACCTATGAACCGAGTGTGTTCCCATGGCCGTCGTACCAGGGAAGTGTCTCCCAACGGGGGTTCTTCAGCAATCCGCCCAAACCAAATAAGCCACCAAAATTTGCCAGGATTCCCAATCAGATTGCGGCATTCCCTAGGGACTGGATTTCCGTCAACCTGCTTCCCGCTGTCACAGATCCTGATCATGATTCCAAGGAATTGCAGTTCGCATTTGAGGTGACATCCGATCTTGAAGTGAGCCTTACTGACCGGGGAGTTTTATCCGTCTCCCATCCGGACCCGGGATGGCAGGGCATCGGGTCGGTTTTTTTGACAGTTATTGACCCACGGGGTGGCACCGATTCACTGGAGCTTGTTTTCACGGCTGATAATACGCTGGATTTTCCTGAGGCATCGCCGGATATGGTGGTCACGCATGAGGATGTTGCGGTGGAGGTTGATGTCCTGGCCAATGACCGCGATGTTTCGGGCGGGGCTCCCAGGCTGGTCACAGCCGGTCCGGCGGAATCCGGTCAGGTGCGTGTTCTTCAGGATGGCCTTGTTGTCTATATTCCCCGGGAGAATTTTTTTGGAATGGATTCCTTTCAATACACTATTGTCGGGGAGGGCGGGGGACAATCCATAGGAGTGGTCAATATTTCCGTTGCCGCTGTCAATGATGCCCCATTGGCCGTAGAGGATCGAGCCATTCTGGATGAGGATACCCAGGTTCAGGTGTTTCCCCTGGTCAATGATATTGATCCGGAAAATGACGAAGTGACCTTTGTCTCAGTTGCTGATCCCCTGAATGGCACACTTTCGGCCAATGGGGATGGGAGTTTCACATTTATACCAACCCGCAATTTCTCCGGCGAAGAGACTGTTGAATACCGGGTCCGGGACTCGGAGGGGCTTGAATCCACTGGAATCATCTTTCTGATAGTCAGGCCGGTGAATGACCCCCCAGTCGCCAGCGACATCAAAGTTGATATGAACCGCAACACCATCAAGTCCATTGTCTTCAAGGCCAATGATCTGGATGGTGATCCCCTGGAATACGAAGTCGTCAAAGCACCCGAAAATGGAAATGTGCTGGCCTTCCCGACGGTGGCGGAATATTCACCGGCGGAAGGATTTATCGGAGTGGATACCTTCACCTACCGGGCCACAGATAAATTCAGTCAGAGTCAGGAAGCGACGGTGACCATCACCGTTCTGGACCGGAATAACCCACCCCGGGCACGCAACGACCGTGCATTCACACTGGTGGATCAGTCATTGACCGTCACCCTCAGTGCCGAGGATCTGGACGGTGATGAGTTTGATATCATTATCGATGAGGAGCCCGCCCATGGAATACTCGAACCGCTGGATGATCCCAATACTTTCCGATACATTGCCAATGAGGGTTTCGTCGGTGAGGACAAAATTATTTTCCACGCCCGCGATATGGAGGATGACGGCCCGTCCGCCACTTTTAAAATCACCGTCACCGATGAGAATACACCACCCAGAGCTCTCGATCAGTTTGTGACCACCCGAATGGATGTGCCTGTGGAATTCCAACTTGATGTCTTTGACCGGGAAGGGACTCCTCTGCGGATTATTCAGATCGAAGGCAGTGAGAATGGCCTTCTCGAGATTAATGGAATCAATGTCACCTACACTCCGGCCCCAGGGTATCTCGGTGTGGATCGTCTCATATATCGCGCCTCGGACGGAGTCAGTGACAGCAGACGGGCCACGGTATTCTTCAGAGTGCGCTTTCCCAATGATGAACCGGTCGTCACGGAAAAGAAAATCATCATGCTTCGCGGGCAGACGTTCAGTTTTGATCTTCCCGTGACCGATCCGGATGAGGATATTCTGCGGTCTGCCATTGCCAAAGGCCCGAAGAATGGTCGGGTCTATGGGCAGGGGACAAGGTACACCTACCGGCCCGACCGCTCTTTTGTCGGCACCGATTCATTCACCTTCCGGTCCTGGGATGGCCGCACATACAGCAGCCTCGGTGTTATCGAGATTGAAGTCCGGTCCTCGCTTCTGGATGTGGAACTGACTATCGATGATTTCCTCATTTCCCTGACAGATGGATATGACATTAAAATATCTTCAGTCAATGGAACCCAGCTGAGTCTTGATTTTTCAGCTGACCTCAAGGTTTGGAATGAAATCAGCACATCTGAGGTTGTCGATCGCCAGGCCCGCTTCACCGGTCAGCTTCCCGGAAGTGACGGCAGCCCAAACACTGGTTTCTTCAGGGTCCGCGTCAAAGGCCAGTCAGAGTAATTCCGCCAGTCAAAGAGGCCCTGGTTATGCTTCTTTAAAGTATTCCCTGGGATTTCAGGAAATGGACTGTTTCATCGTGGCCGGTATGTCTGTGTGCCGCCCAACCGAGTTCGCACGCCGCTTCAATATTTGCGGCATTGTCGTCAATAAATACAATCTCGGCTGGATTTTTCCGGGCGAGTTTTTCAAGGGCTTTATATATTGCGGGGTCAGGTTTCATGGCCTTTTCCATGTATGAATAGATATAGCCATCAAATTCGCTGAAGAAAGGAAACTGTTTTTTTATAGTCTCAATGGCGATCTCATTGGTATTTGAGAGGATATATGTTGGGGTGCCATTTTTGCGTATGGATCTATTGACTTCGACCATGGGAGTCAGCTCGGAGAACATGTCTCCAAAGTCGAGGCGGAAAGTGGAGAAGTCCTCCGGGTAACCAAGCATCTCCCGGGCTTTTTCATAGAATTCACGGCTGGATATAAGTCCGGTTTCATAGGTGAGCAGCAACTCCGGGTTGGCAACCAGCGGCTCAAATGCGGTCACTGGTTTTGCTGAACGCCGGGCCATCCTTTCGACCACAATCATCCAGTCAAAGTCGACCAGAACTCTTCCCAGGTCAAAAACCATGATTTTTCCATCTGCCTTCATACTTTCCATCACGCCTATCTCATACACCAGGCTATCGGGCTTTGACAGATTATATGCCCGCCTGAATCAGAAAATTACATGCGGATTCAACCTGTTCACTTTGCGAGGCCCGCAGGGTTGTCCAAATAAGATAGGTCGAATAGGCAATGTATGAGGAGAGCAGAAGAAGTCCTTCAAACCGGTTGATTCTTCCCTGCCGGCCCCCGAAGCCATATCCGTATATGAAGAGAGAAACGGTGAGGATTCCCATTGTGGACATGTCCCGGTACAGTACCTCGTCCTGGACTTCTATGGGCTCAATGGAGCCGGCAATGCCAATCACAATCATTGTATTGAAGATATTCGATCCAATGACATTGCCGATGGCGATGTCATTCTCACCTTTTCTGACCGCAGTCAGGGATGAAGCCAGTTCCGGCAGAGAGGTGCCTATCGCAACAATCGTCAGACCGATAATCAGGTCGCTGACGCCCAGGGTCTGCGCCACATCAACCGCACCCCATACCAGGGCGCGCGAACTCAGGATGAGGAGCATAAGTCCGACCACCAGACTCACGAGGCTTTTCTTAAGGCTGGTGACTGATTTGTCACCGCCATTTCCAGCGACCTGGTCGGCCAGTGTGTCCGGAGTTTTTGAGCGGCCCACCTGGATACTCCAGCCTATGAAGACGGCAAAAACCGCCAGTAAAATAACTGCATCCACATGGCTCAGTTCATGGTCCAGTATCAGAACGATGGATAATACTGTGATTGAAGTCAGAAAGGGCAGTTCTTTTCGAAGGACTTTGGAGTGAACAAGGATGGGTGAGACTATGGCAGTTGATCCCAGAATCAGACCGATATTGGCGATATTTGATCCATAGGCATTGCCCATGGCAATTCCGGGATTTCCCTGAGTGGAGGCGATTGCCGAGACCACCATTTCCGGTGCGGATGTTCCGAATCCCACGATAATCATCCCAATCATGAGGGGTGGCATGCCCAGGACGTGGGCCGTATCGGAAGATCCGCTCACAAATAAATCCGCACTCCACAACAAAACCACCAGTCCGCCAATGATAGCCAGTATGGGTAAGATCATCTCATTCATAAACAACCTGCCTGCGTCGCCGCTTTCACGTGAATTCTGTTCATTGTCCAATCACATCGGCCGATTTCCCGGCTCTATCAGTCATTTTTACTGACAACCTATCAGAGACTTTGGAATAGTCGATGTGGAAATCGGAGGCCGCTGCGGATAGGATTCCCGGAAGAATTCCATAGTACCCCAATTGTGAAGCATCCACTCACATGATTCAGGAAAAGAATATAGAACTTGAAGTAGCCATCCTTGGAGGCGGATTTACCGGCGTATACTGTGCGAGAAGCCTGGCACGACATCTCGGCCCCGGTCATGGACGCAACAGTGGTATCGTATCTGAAAATAACTATATGGTATTTCAACCTTTGCTTGCGGAGGTGGTTGGCGCTTCAATCTCTCCCCGGCATGTGGTTAATCCGCTGAGGCTGCTTTGTCCTGAGACTGGGTGCTACCGTGGCAGTGTGACGGCGGTTGATCTCGACACCCGCACTCTGGAAGTCCGTGCAGGTGATTTTTCCCGCAACTTCTCCATTTCATTCAATCATCTGGTGCTGGCTCTGGGGGCGGAGATTGACCTGAGCCGGGTGCCTGGTATGCCGGAACATGCCCTGGTGATGCAGAATGTGGGTGATGCCATGATTCTGCGGGCCACAATCCTGTCCCGGATGGAGGAGGCCAATCTGGAGACGGATCCAGAGCGACGTCGGACTCTGCTCACATTTGCCGTGGTCGGGGGTGGCTACAGCGGTGTGGAAACAGCTGGAGAAATGCTGGACCTGCTCCACTCCATGGTGGGATTTTACTCCCGTCTCACTGTCGAGGAAATCCGGGTGGTTCTCATTCACAGCCGCGACCATATTCTCCCGACTCTGGACCGCGATCTCTCAGCCTATGCCATGAAGAAGCTCCTCGACAGAGGTCTCGAAATGGTTCTCGGCCACAGAGTCAAAGCCATGACCGCCACCCGTATATACCTTGATGATGGCACTTTCATCGAAGCCAATACCACCGTTTCAACCGTCGGCAATGCCCCCCACAGGATTGTCAGTGGTTTGTGCAGGCGATATGGATTACCGGTCAACCGTGGACGACTGGTGGTGGGGCCGGATCTCCGTGTGGACGGCTTCGATAACCTCTGGGCGGCCGGTGATTGTTCCATGGTGCCGATGGACGGCCAGCCCGACAAATTCTGTCCCCCGACAGCCCAGTTTGCCATGCGGCAGGGTGAACTTATGGGAGCCAATATTGCGAGAGCCTTGAAGGGGCTGAAAACCCGTCCATTCCGCTTTAAAGGTCTGGGTGAACTCGCCTCCATTGGTCACCGGACAGCCGTGGCGGATGTCATGGGTGTGCATCTGTCCGGATTCCCGGCATGGTTTCTCTGGAGGACAATATATCTCTCCAAACTTCCCGGTTGGGAAAGGCGTCTTCGTGTGGTCATTGACTGGACTCTCGATCTGTTCTTTCCGAGAGACATCACACTTCTGAATCCCCGGTACACACGTCTTCAGAAGCAGGTGCATCTCGAGGCGGGAGACAGGCTCTTTTCACGGGGAGAACCAGCCTTTTCGCTCTATGTCCTCAAGAGCGGAACCATTCACCTTTTCGATGATGACAAGGTCATCAGAACGATTGTGGCCGGGGAATACTTCGGGGAACGCGCCCTGCTTCACAATGGATGCTACCGTTTCAATGCTGTTGCCGCCGAGCCGACACAGCTCATTTCAGTGAGTGGGGAAGCCTTTCTTCCTCTGGTGCACGAGTCCAGAAAAATGTCCCTGCTCTTCGCCAGGACCAGTGCCCAGTCGGATCCCAAAGCTGAGTTTGAATCGCTGGCCGCCAAACTCGCTCCCGGCATTCTTCACCGCCTGGTCTCGGATATCATGGTTGACAAAGTCGTGGCTCTCCAGTCCGTGGACTCTATGGATATGGCGCTGGATACCATCCGTCGCCACC